>JAKCPI010003748.1:0-15416 GCA_023213315.1 Euborellia annulipes | reverse complement strand
ATCAATTATCGCAATTAACTGATGAAGATGAGCCAGCCCCACCAATCAAAACCCACCTCCGAGTAAATAATACAAGATAATTGCAGAGAGCAGTTCTTAATTACCAACGAAAAATCTGTTATTATATTTATAAGCCATAGAGAAATGAAATTCTGATATAAGGTGATTTTCTTAAATATAGTATCTTGGTTAAATGCATTTGGAATGTTATAATTTATTTTTTTCCGAACATTACTTTCTTTTTAATAACAAGCAAAAAGGAAGATGTATTTTAATATCATCTATTAAAGATCATCCGTGTCTTATTTTTAAAACAAAAAAATTAATAGGTAGCTACTAAGACTCATTCTATTTAATTAGCTTTCTATTATTTTTGATATGTGAAATCGTTCAGTCAAATTGAAGGTTGTAGTTTTATCCGGTTTATGCGTTTGGCTGATGATAGAACAAAAGTTATGCTCTCAGGGGTTAAAGTCCCTTTCAAAACTTAGAATAGATCTTCTTAACTAAACGAAAACATACCCGTGAAAATAATAAAATCTTATGTTTGAAAGGAAGGGGGGTAAAATGAGAGGGTTAACCTCAGCTCGGGTAATTCATGGTCGCTATCCACCTACTCACTCCTAAGATGTGAGTGAGATGAACTTAGACCTGGGACGTTGGGGTTAATCAGAGGAGTAACTTTCATGAAGATGATACTGATGTGGGTTCCCGTTTCCTTCCTCAGGAAGAGGCTTCAAAAATAGAAGTTGGAAAGGAGATAGGGCTTTTATATAAATAATTTATATATTTATTTTATTAAAACCTTTTAGATCTCAGACCGTCAGGTTTCGGCTACTCTGCTGTAAGCCTTCCTCAGTGAAGACTGGATCTATAAGGTGAGGTGGTGACGGTCTGAGATCTAAAAGATTTTAATAAATATATAAATTATTTATCTATTTTATCTCCTTTCCAACTACTAGTTGTCAAGCCACTCATGAAATTCATCAACAATTCACAGATACAATTTTAGACATTTTTCCATCTATTCTTATTATTCATAGATTCTAGTTTTGCCTTAATATTGTTTTGGTTTTGTTTTCATATTGTATTGATTTTGCTTTTGTTTTGTTTTTTTATTGTATTAACTTTGCTTTCGTTTTGTTTTATATTGTATCAATTTTTTATGGTTTATGTTAATTTTTATGTATTTATTTTGTAGACGTTTTGGCCCAATGGCACGTGGCTAAACGGGCGAAATAAAAAAAAAAAAAAAAAAAACTACTATTTGCACAGTCCTGGTGAGTTAAATGATAATATGAAATGATCAAGTGGGTTCGGATCCCACACAGTCTGGTATTTATTTAATTCAATTAGATACCAATTTATATAAATAAATATGCCTGAATCATTGGAAATAATAAATAATATTACTAATCGTTTAAAGTCTAAATGGCCTCAGATGTCGAAAAGATTTTAAAAAGAAAAAAATTATAGACTTAAAAAAAAAAGGTCACTTTAATAATGTCTAAATATAAAATTTTAACTGAGAAAATTTATAAATGCTGTGATCAGAATTCAAAGTACTGACTGGTTCATTCGTAAGTGGGCGGGATATGACGTCAAAAGGAGCAAGTTTGACGTCATTTAAGGGATATATAATATTTTTTCATTTGCTTATTTGATAGCGGATGCTATCCAAAAAAAAAGTATTATTTTCCTTTGATGTAATTTTATAATTTCCTTTTCAAGTTAATTAAGCCCTTTTAATAAAATATTTTAAATTTTAAAATATTTTTTATTTTATAATTATTTCTAATATTTCCTAAGAACATTTCCTTTTTCTACAGGCAATAAACTTATTCATTTTAATTCAAATTTGTGAATAATGGCGAGCGTGTTTTCGTCACAAGTTTTTACTTTTTTGATAACGTATTAAAAAAATAAAAATTAATCAATTTTTCTTCGCTCTGATGATACGATTTGTATTATCGTAAAAGATAGTAAAAAGCTATTATCATTAGAACGAAGCCGATCCCACGGGAGCGGTTAACATAAAGAAGATTTTAAAATTTGTGTGTTAATTTTTTTTAAAAGCATTTGCCAACTATTTTTATGAAAGCCCATATGTTTTTAATTAAACTCCTCTTCCAAGTTAGAAATAAAAAAAAAAATCTACTCGAATATCTTTAACAGGAATTAATCTTTTATTCACTTATAAGAAGAGAGTTCAGAACATATCATAGCCCTTGTTGTACAAGAAAATTGATGACTAGATAAAAAATCTCCAAACTATCAAAATAGAACGTGTGAAAAAGCACGCGTTTAGGTATCATTTAGCCTATTATCCAATTATATTTCATATTTCAGGGATTAAAGAAGGCCTGAAAGACGTACCGACATTAAGAAAAAGGTCTCCTTGCACGAAGTGAGACTATTTCTAAAGAGAATAATAATAATTTCAAAACGCGTCCGGCTTAAAATGAGGCGGTGGCGGCTTCCAAAAGAAGCTTTTCAAAAAAGGTTAATTTCAAAGATACGTAGATAAATCATAGAAGGGCTTTTTTGTATTCAATACCTTTGATGGACCATTTCAAATTCCACAGTTGCTCTTTTATTAACGGGTATCACAAATCAAAAGGTATTATTATTATCAAGATAAAGGATCATACTATATGTTTTTTTAAGTAGGATTACAAAATAATATTAGCCGCCTGATTTGGAAACAAACAAGTAAATGTTTAAGAGAAAGATGGATAATCGATTAAGAAATTCGAGTATTGGCAAGAATTTAAAGTGGTAAGAAGCCTCCTCTAAAAGAAACACTAAATTTTTTCACCTGGCTCTTTTTCCGGGGAAGCTCCGGTAAAATAAAATAGGTTAAAACATATTTTTTTTAATATTTAACTTTATTTTTTTTAAGTAAAAATAGCTTTTTTTTTTTGAAAACTCAAGCCAAGCTTAAAATGGTCCTCTCATCTCTTCCCTAAACGAGAGACAATTTTTTAAAGTGCAGATGGTATATTATATAAGTTCAAACATTCCTTAGAAGCAGTATACTTATTTATCTAAAGTGAATTTACAAAAAAAAAGCAAAAAAAAAAGATGAAAAATATACAAAACATAATATTATCTTCGAATTTACATAGATCTGAACAAATTGAGACATAAATAAATAAATAAATATATATATATATATATATACAAACGAATAAACAAATCTTTTTTTTTTCTTTTCTTTTATAAAATTTGGTGAGCCTATTTTTATTTTATGTTTACTTTCGAAATGTTTAAAAGTCTTCTTCTGTTTTTTCCTCCCCTTTTCCTTTTAGGTGAAAGAAACCGTAAACATTGACACAGTAACTTTTTTCATTGAAGACTAAATTCCCGTATATGGGGGAAATTTATAGCTCCCTTCCCCAGGCCACGAAGAGGGTTTTCAATGTAAAAAAAGAAAATCGCTCCCTTCCGTAATGGACAAAACAAAACGCTTGAATGCTCACATAAACATAAATATACACACAAATACAGAGACAGGTCAATGGCCCTCGGGGGGGGGGGGGGGAGATGGGTCGCAACTTGACCCGATGACGAACATTTTAATAGAAACACTTGGAAATATTTCATCTAATGAACTCATTTATAAACCATTACAATGACAGGCTTAAAATAGGCCTGTGATAGAGACAAGAACTGGACCGGCTTAAGAGAACAACTCATGGAATTTTAGGAAACAGAACTTGGGAGGTCTTCTTTTCACCCGCATCTGGTTTCCCCAAAAATAAAGAACTTTTTGGAAAATTTATTTATTCTTGAAGGGCGAGAAATAGTCTAAGGATGAAGTTTTAAATAATATTTTTAGTAATGTAGGCTATATTAAATAAAATTAAAATTAAAATATAGAGCCTATAAATAAGAAACTCATTTATTTGTATATTTTAATTTTTTAACCCTTTTTGGCTAGTGAGGTCATTTAGGGGTTTGAAATTATTAAATAAATTTTTAAATACAAAGTGCTACTATGATATCGGAAGACGTTCTACTCTCTGATTGCTCGGGGTCACCAATCCGAGCCGCGCGACGCCTATCCCACAACGATTATTGTCGTGACTGTTGCTCTTCTCCGTTGCCGGCCTCTCGGGCAAAATGAGATTTATTTTGTTTGCTGTTGGTTGATTTTTGAATTTTAAACAATTTTGGTGGAGTGAATTTTGAGAAAATCGAAAAACACTAAAAAAGTAAGTCAGTAAAGTACTGGTACTTTTAAGCCGATTTTGTTCAAAAGCTTATTTTGAATGTCCGGGAGGGTACATAACTTAAATATAAAATTTCAATCCGGTAGCTCAATTCTTTCATGGTAAAAATCGTTACACACAGACAATTTGCGGGACCCACTTTTTTGGACTCATGGGACCTCAAAACATGTATATCCATCAAAATTTCAACATTGAGTTTTTTACATGATCGCAATACTTTCTCTCTAAATATATTTCATATATAGGGTAAGAGAAAGTAAAAAGGAATTTCGACAAAAAAATATAGAGAAAGGTAATTTGCATTAACACCGTGTTACCCTTCTGAGAAGAACAGATTGTTTAAAATAGGTCAATTGCTTAATTTTCCTTATGGTGTGAAAATTATAGAACAAACCTTTCTTTAAAATCGATGGATATAACTCCCATGTTATCATACTGTATATTTATTATTTATTGTAAAAAAAGTAATAGGAAAACAGGACCGTCATTTGAAGGGGGGGGGGGGGGCAGAGGAGACACCAAGGCTTTAGGAAAAATAGTAAATTCTGAGCTTAGTCCCTAAATACGAACAAACTCAAACTCTTTCTTTATAAATAAGTATAGAAGATGGTATAGATAAACATATAGAGATATATACCATATATGTTTATATGTAATATAAATTAAGTATCATAGGAAGTAAAAAAAATTTTGCCCCTCCTTGGGGGGGGGGGGGGGGAGCAAGCAAAACTGAAATGACGTCACTATAGGTAATAATTGTTCCTTGGAATAGGAGAGTCTTCAATATATTTGACATTTGGTGATGACATAGTTTACAAACATAAAGACATCGTTCTCTAATGAACCGTAGAAAACATCATTTAAAAAAAAAAAATTAAAATAATGAGTACCTCCCCTATCATAAAGGTATAAAATTAAGTTCTCTAAGTTAGTTGGGTTTCAAGCGAAAATTGAAAATTGATGTTAATTATCTTTTATTTTTAAAATTTTTATTAAGATATACCTTATTATCAATTTTATTTTTTATAGTTTTCTATTTTTTATTGTTTACTTTAAAAAAAAAGATGGTATAGATTAAAAAAAAAAAAAACACTTTTTTTCCCATTTACACACACATACACACAGTCTTTTCGGCAACTTAGGCCATATAAGACATTTACGATAAGCGTTATTGAATTAATATACATATATGGGGTCCAGGCATTCTTTCTTATTTAAGCCATTTGGTACCCAATTGGCTTAAATAAAATCATCGGACTGCCTGGATCCGAACCCTCGACCCTTGCTTGGTACCAAGCCCGAGGGTTTTGTTTACTCATTTATTTGTGAAAACTTTTCTTTGATTTATTGCAAAATATTAAGCTAAAGTGCAATTGTTGCATTTTAACTTTTGTTAGTCAATATTTAAATTTTTTATTAGAAATTGATTTGAAGAAGTTATATCCTTTATGATGTCACTTCTTTAAATATTTTATTAAGAAATCTTACATAGGTAGGTTTAAAGAGTACAGCACACAAAAAGCGTCTGGTTACAGGTGTGGTTTTTAATTAGTTACTTAACTTGTGAGCCTCAATCGTTTAAAGCAGAGATAAATCTATCGCTTCATCCAAGGGGATAATAATAATTGAATTGGCTATCAATTAATATTAGCGGAGTTTAAGAATTGTTTAAAAGTTGATCTGAAAATAAACGTGTCACTTAACCAACAAGTAAACCTTGACCTATGTCTCAGAGGTAGAGCAATAGCTTCTTCTGTCAAAGTTCATTGGTTCGCATCCCGTCCCACAAGAGAAATTTATTTGAATTGTATTGGATACCATTCAATTGAAATAAATAGGGACGGGTCTGAATGGCCTCAGATTCCGAAAAAAAACCTTAAAAAAAACTAACTGGAAAGGTTATTGTTGATTAGGGATTATTTGTGGACGTTTTGTAGAGTAATTATCTTTTTTTAAATGCTTTTATTTAACTTACTCTTTCAAGGTCACCAACTTTATGGCTTTGTTAAGGACACTTCCCGATGAGCTAGAGGTGTGAAATTTGATATTTAAGAGTCATTTTTGATGACGCAAATTGTGAGATTGGTTTTACCAAAATGGACCAAACTAATGTGGTACTTTATTTGAAACCCTTCGTGAATTAATGTAATTTCAAAAGACTTCCCGATGGGCTAGAGGTGTGAAATGTAATACTTAAGAGTCATTTTTGATGACGCCACTATATGGTGGTTTTGATCAAAATAGACCAAACTAATGTGGTACTTTATTTGAAACCCTTCGCAAATTAATGTAATTTCAAAAGACTTCCCGATGGGCTAGAGGTGTGAAATGTAATACTTAAGAGTCATTTTTGATGACGCCACTATATGGTGGTTTTGATTAAAATAGACCAAACTAATGTGGTACTTTATTTGAAACCCTTCGCGAATTAATGTAATTTCCAAAGACTTCCCGATGGGCTAGAGGTGTGAAATGTAATACTTAAGGGTCATTTTTGATGACGCCACTATATGGTGGTTTTGATCAAAATAGACCAAACTAATGTGGTACTTTATTTGAAACCCTTCGCGAATTAATGTAATTTCAAAAGACTTCCCGATGGGCTAAAGGTGTGAAATGTAACACTTAAGAGTCATTTTTGATGACGCCACTATATGGTGGTTTTGATCAAAATAGACCAAACTAATGTGGTACTTTATTTGAAGCCTCACGCAAATAAGGCCCCTATTAACTATAGTTTTGAATTTTGATATTTACTAGTCATTTTTTTATGATAATGAATAATTTTTCAATTGAACCAAATCAATACAGGCCAAACTAATGTGGTACTTTATCATATTGATGATTTTTGATAAGACTAAAAGACTAAAAAGCTTAAAATAAAAATAAAATAAAAAAAAAGATTTTTAAAAAAATGCTTTTATTTAAATTGAACTAAAAAGAGAGAAATAAGAAAGAAATAATTTAATTGTTCTTGTTAAAATTTTTTAATATTTATGACTTAAAATAAAAGCGTGGGGCGCGAGCCTCGGAATCACTTCGAAGCGCCCCAAGCTTTTATTTTAAGTCATAAATATTAAAAAATTTTAACAAGAACAATTAAATTATTTCTTTCTTATTTCTCTCTTTTTAGTTCAATTTAAATAAAAGCATTTTTTTTAAAATCTTTTTTTTATTTTATTTTAAATAAATTAATTGTATCTATGCAAATTAATTAGTTCCGAAAAAGGATAGAAATTTTTTAGAAAATTATTCAGCTAGAAAAAAAAAACAAAGGAAGTGGAAAAATAGCTTAAATGGGGGGGGAGAATATGGAACAAAATCATTCATGTGTCATTAAAAAAAAAAAAGTAAATATAAACAAATTCATTTGTGGAGCAATCTTGTTTGGTGATAAATATGACAAGTTTAAAGGCAATCAATGGTTAACGTGAGAGTGGTTCGTAATCGCAATACAATGTTAGATTTTCTGTGAGTTGGCCTTACAATGATAAAGCGGCTCATTTGGGCCATAATAATCCTTTCAATCATTTTATGAATAGATATCATTAAAAATAATATTAAAAAAAAAAGATTTACGATAGGATTTAATAAAAAAAAAAAAAAACCCAAAGGTTTTGATAGGTGAAGTTAAAACGAATAAAGAATTAAAGTTTTAATTTATTAAATAATCATTTTCAAAAAAAAGACTTTGAACCCACTTACTGAGACAATCCCTATACAGTGTGGGTGAATATTTTGAATTAAAATATGAAGAAATGTTTTTATATAGGGCTATATAAATCAATAAATAAATAAATTTCCTCCGTTTTATATGATGGGTTGATGTGAAAAAATTTGATGTAGAATAATAATTAGAAAATTAATGATTCCTAATCATCACCTATTAATTATAAACGCCTCACAAAAAAAAAAACTTACAAACATGTTCTTTAGTTCGACTTAGTTTTCAATATGAAAATCACATTGCATTATGAGAAAAGGAATTTTTAAAAAAGAAAGACACTTTGATATTATCTCCGATCCAAGCGGAGAGAATTCGAACTAACTCGAAATTCGAACTAAAGAACGTTTGTTGTTTGATTTGATTCTCTAATGCAAGTGACATTCAAGTGGACAAATAAAATGCTGATTCTTAGAAAAACTATTAATAAAGAAATGTTAAAATATTTAAGACAGATTTATAGCCTATGATAAAATAAAAATAAGAAATAGAATTTTTATCAAATATAAAATTAGAAGGTAGAAAATTTTTGGATAAACAAGTACAATTCTACAAGAGAATAGAGAGAGTCAGAGTAATTAAACTAAATATAAATACCATTTAAAATCATCCTGGAGCTAACCCAGTAGCAGTGTGAGACTTAGACGAATAAAGATGACTACTATTAAAAATAATAATCCATAATCCAAGAGCACTAATAAAAACACTGATGAACACTCATAATCACAAAATAAAAAAAAAAACAAACTTTTTAATAAAAAACGCGAAAGAGTAGTTAACGAAAGGGCAGGCAAAAGCCAACTGATTCTTTTAAACATGGCTGCCCATTCCCCTCCAAAAGAGGGGGAATTCAAAGAGTAGAGGGGATGGCGCGTGGATAAAAATATGGTGTGACTTAACGCACTGCACAAAACTTTCTCTTACCTTCGGTAATCGAAAGTTTTGCACTGTGCTATCACCTCAGATTTTTTTGTGTCGAGATATGATGAATTTGTGAAACAAATTTTTTTATATTTACATTTTTTTTTTAAATGACGGCTGTATTGATTTTTTTTAGTCTTACTTGTTAGTCTAAAACGTGGAGAAACATAATAATCTCGAAGTCGATTACAATATCTTTATATACTTTACGAGAAAGTAAAAAATTTGAATTAATTTCAGGTGAATGTAGGCCTATATATAATAAACTAACAAGTTCAAAATTCAATTTAGAGAAATAAGGTTTAGGTCTAAATGGCCTCAGATACCGGAAAAGTCATATAAAATGGCTGATTTTTACTTTCTCTTACCTATTTAAACCCGTACATGCAATATGTAATATATATAGACAAAGTATTGGATTCATATCAAAAATTCGATGTCGAGATTTTGATGGATATACACGTTTTGAAGTCCCCTGAGTCCAAAAAAGTGGTTTTCGCAACATGGTCTGTCTTGTGAACAAATATCTCAAGAACCAAAAAAGCTATTTGGTTGAAATTTGATATTTAAATAAGATATCCCCCTGGAGTGTGACACGTAGCTTTTGAACAAAATCGGTCAAAGAGTACTTGTACTTTACTAATGTAATTTTTCAGTTTTTTCGATTTTCTCACAATTCGCTCGAACGATTTTGATTAAAATTCATAAATCAATTATTTTTTAGATGCTCTTTAAAATGTATATTCTCATTTTGACATTGAAATCTTCTGAAGACCACTTTACTCTTGTAAGATAGGAGAAAAAGTTGTAATGGAAACAAAATATAAATATTTTCATGTGCGACCAGTCACAACAGATTTGATGAATCGATCAACAGACCTAACCTATATCATTGATTTAATAACTAGCCTCCTTACTGTCAGTTATTTATGTGGTGACATATGAGAGGATGAGATGATGAATTTCTAGTGCAATAGTTTATAAATTAAAACAGACCCTATCAATGAACCATAAACAAGGTTAATTTCGAGATATATAATTTAACTGAACATAAATGGTCCGCTCTAGTCGAGAAGTAATTAGTGAGTTTGTCATTTGGGTTGCATAACTTTCAATTAACAAAAACTAAAGAGTTTAATATGAAAAGGAGTAAAGTTTGAATTCAAATGGCTTAAATAAAATCATCGGATTGTCCTGGGATTCGAACCCGCGATCCTTGGTATATAATACCAGTACGCTATCAATTACACCAAGGCCCGAGGGCAAAAATGGGAAGTTTAAAACACTAAAAAATTTTGTGTTGTTCTTTGATCCCAAAGTTAGTAGACTATCAATAAAAAGTTAAAAGTTGATTATGAAACATGATATTAATTAAAATATCGAATATTTAATTATAAAAAAAAAAAAAAAATGGTAAAATCATGATAGTGAAGTATATTTGAATGATGACGTAGAATGAACAAAAAATTTGGTAAAACAAAAAAGTCATTTGGTGTGTTTATCATTAATATTTATTACTATTATTAATAATTTTTTTGAAAAAGGTATTATCAAGGATCATTACTTAATACTTGTTCTAGCTATCAATTATCTACAAATATAGAAATAAGTAATAAATTAGCTATATGAATAGTTTTTTTTTTTATTATATTTATACACTTATACTCGTTTTCTTTTTTATTATAAAATTGATCAGCTTATGTAAGAACGAATCGCAAGTCTGACTCATTTAAGTGAATATGCTGATATATTGATATTATTCATATAAAAAGTAAGCAAATAACGTGTCAGAGAAAAATGGCCAAATAAATTAAATTTAAATATTTTTTTTTTTAATATTCAAGTATATCTATATAAAATTTTAAAAATTGATCAAAATACAGAGTAAGAAACTGTTAATTAGAATTCATTTCAGGAAGGCGAGGGGAAAATCAGAAATTCATAAAGGCTTGTCTATAAGTATGTGATTGGACTTTGTAAAATAGTCTTTCCTTCCATTTTTTTCTCCTTTTCTCAAATGTTTCAAAAATGTACTCTCATAATAAAAAAATATTAAATTTTTTTAGTGTTGACCAGGGCCGCAGACAGACCTGACTGGCCCCGGGGCTACTTAATAATACCCCCCACCCTAAAAGTTTTTTCTAGTTTTTTTTTTTTTTTCTAGTTTATAAAAGGCTTTTGTGCCCTTCATGACAACAATTTTTTACACTGTTTTAAACAGTTATACCCAGCTTAAAAAAGTTATTTAAATATTTTTCAAAATGTCCTAAACATAGGGTTACCATAATTTCTTGAGGCCAGACGTGGACAGACGACTTCCGGGGGGGAGGGAGGTCTGGGGGTAAGGAAATTTTTTTGAAAATTAGACACTGAAATCTACGTCCTGAGACGTGAGAAATATCAAACTTGCTTTGAGCTTAAAGAGGCCGGATATTGTTAAATACTGGTATAACTATGACTATTCAAATCAGAGCTTGAAAATTATTTTTTCAATTTTTTGAATAAATATGAAATCACTTAGGTATATATATAAGATCTTATATTTTAAATATATCACGTTTAGGACAGTGTAATACAATTAATAATTATTCATACAATTAATATTTATTAATTCAAATAGATGACAAAAGATAAAGTGCCGCCGGGGTCCTGTGGTAGGGCATGCATAGTGAGTTCATATCGATGGTTCGACTCCCGGCGACACCCTATCTTTTGATGGCCATTTGATTTAATAAATATTAAATTGTAGGTTATATATTTTTTGAATGTTTATACTTTTTTATAAAAAATATTTAGACTAATCAAAGACAGCATGCTAAGCCTGGATTAGATCAATTTAATTTAATAAATGCCCACGGGGCGTGGTGTAGAGGTTAGCGTGCTAACCTCATATACCAAACGTCGCGGGTTCGGACCCCAGGCAGTCCGATGATTTTATTTAAGCCATCTGGATACCAGATGGCTTAAATAAAAATGCCTGGACCCCTAATATATATAAATTCATAAATAACGGTTATCGTAAATGTCTTATATGGCCTGAGCTGCCGAAAAGACAGTGTGAATGTGTGTGTGAGTGTGAGTGTGAATGAGAAAAAAGTGTGAATGTTTTTTTTATAAAAAAAAAAAATTTAATAAATAAACAATATTGGACAACTAAACTCCTTTTAATGAGAAATCCTTTTATATTGAAGTAATTAGGTAGATTCGTCCTTGGAATAAATCATCCTTTTTATTTTATTTAATAATAGAATTTCTATAAGCCTACACTTTCCTGATTAAATAAATACTATACTAAGTTGTCATGATAAAATAATAATTTATCACTGTGTTTATCAAATGAAAATTAATATATTTAAAAGAAGACAGTATTTCAAAGATTATATTGTCAAAAAACAAAAACGATCTATGATTAATTAAAAAAATCCATTCGATATGAGAAGAAGAACTTTGAACTTTCGATTTTTTTTATTGCAAAGAATTTTAGCCAATGAACCAAATCTGCATTAAGATTTATACTTCCGTCTAAAAGACATGTAAACATCATTTATATTCACGATTAAAAAGTAATTCTTGGTTGCTGATATCTTTAAATTTATCACTGGTGTTTACATGTTTTCAATAATTTTATAGTCATTAATGGCAAAATTATGAGCATTTGCCAAAAGATTATATCACGAAATTAATTCTTTTTTTCACACAGTATTTAATGACAATTTGAAATTTAATGATGAATGATGATGATTCTCTAAAACTGGACGCCATCAAGGATGTCGAAATCAGTTTGAGGTTCAAATTGTAATGTTTATTTTTCAAGTAAAAATTATTTAGAATATGTGAGGTTCCACTAAGTTGTAAATGAAAGAAATATTGAATTTCTAACTCGATATATTTCGGGCTATTAACCCATCTTCAGGAGTACATGTGACTGAGTGAATAAAAGAGAGTAGATGCTACCAGGCTTAGGCAGGAGGGGCTTAGATAGGAGTGGGGGGAGGAGTTGGGGACATTTGTGAGTGTTTGCTTGAGACTAGGGTTGCCACCGGAGGGGGCTGCCTATTCTAGGAAGGACTTCAATTTGCTAGTTCAACTACCTTTGATTGGCTTACACAATGGTATTAACTTTACTCATGACATTAAAAAAAAAAAATCTAAGCTCCTCCTACCTAAGCCTGGTAGCATCTACTCTCTTTTATTCACTCAGTCACATGTACTCCTGAAGATGGGTTAATAGCCCGAAATATATCGAGTTAGAAATTCAATAATTCTTTCATTTACAACTTACAAGTTAGTGAAACCTCACATATTCTAAATAAATTTTACTTATAAATATGTTTCACGGAAAACCTACACCACTTTCCCTCCAAACTATTTATTTTTCAAACTCCAAGATCTTATTTAGCTTTCCGGGCTCAACAAATATAAAAAAGCGACATCTTTAGGATATTTTTCAAACGTCGAGATATAATTTGTAAAAATGGACTTCCAATGAATACAGTAATGAACAATAGGATTGAAAAATTGGAAAAACAAAAGGTGAGATACATATTTAAAAAATAAAAAACCTGACTATACTCTCAGAGATATGTTATGTCTCTCCATGGGTAAGTGAACTTTCACATCTTCAAAATATACTAGAAATAAAAGTGTATATCGTATCTTTGGACGCCTAATTTAAATTGGTAACGTTTTCGTGATTTCAAAGAAATGGATAAGTTTAATTGTACCCAAATAAGGGGGAAGACTGACAGATGTCTGCCCTCGAAACCTTTGATGAAATGTTTCGGACTGCAAGAACATAGAAAAGACAGCTGAGAAACCAACAAAAAATATAAAATTTCAGTTTAGAAAGTTGAGAATGATCATTTTTTGTAGAAACGAAATAGTAAGAAATGACAATAAAGAAGAAAGGAATAATTTCAATAAGTAACTTAATTGTGAAATGAAAATTAAGAAAAATCATATCATCAAGCTTTTTCTTTTACAGAAAAGCAAAAGCTATCGCCGAAACTTAGTTCGAGAAACCCCTGGTCATGTACGCGTTTGTAGAAGTGTTGAAAAAAAAAATATATTAGCTGAGTTAAATGTTAATTTATAAATTTTAGTCCCAAGGAAATTTCAAACATAATTTAAAATCCTACCTTGTAGATAGAAAAAAACATGGGAAACATTCTTCAATATAAAATAAATATTATGATAATATTTTACTACTAATAGTAGCAAAAATAGTAAACGTCTCTGTGACTTTGAGTAAAAAGAAACTCTTAATTCAGGTCCTAAGTGCCAAGAGACGCTTACGACCTAAGAAGAAATTTATTTCAATTGTATTAGTTACCAAATTATTTAATAAATAAATCAACATAACTTTGTTTATGGGGGGGGGGGGGGTAGACGATTAAAAAAAAAATTCTAGTTGCTAGGTCAATCGGTCTGATATTCTAACCAGTTAATATTAAATTCAAAATTTTATTTTTATTTGCGGGTTAGAATGGTAGTTAGAATGTTGTTGGAAGAAGAGGGGAGGGGAAGGTAATTTTCTTATTCAAAATTATATTTTACTTTTTTAACTTTTTTATTTTCGATTTTCTTATTACTTTCCCATTATATAAATTTTTTTTTTTTTGAATGGGGGAGGCATTCAGGGAGTGGGGGAGGTTCAGAGAATATTCAATTGAATTCATGCAATAATTCATAGCTTCGAAATTTGTTTAAAAATTCATTTCGCAAATAAACTAAAATTGTTATTAATAACTAAACTTCCTTTTTAGGGAGCGAAAAATGTTGATAAATAAATAAATTTTTAAAATAAAAAAATATATAGTATATGGTAATCATAAGCTATTTATTTAGACAAATTATGTTAATATTTTTCATAAGCATAAATAAATGTTAAAAGATTTTATCATACTGTCAAATAAAAGATTTTCCGGTCGGACTTAATTCCCTATTAGGAAGTTATTGATCACAATAATTGATGTTGAGCAAATCTAGCAAATTACATTATTTTTTTTTTATTTCTATCAAGGATAAGAGGTCAAATTCGTGATGATACTTTGGTCCATCGGGTCGATTAGTAACGTATATAATCGTGCTCGATGACAGTCCGATATTGAAATGTTTCCAATATAAATATTCCCACGATCACGCCAACCATCTTGGATTATTAATAATGCAAAAAGCATAACAGAGTTCACTAATCGAAGCTTTTTTTCTGAGGGGGAGATTAGCATTCTAGATAGCTAAATCAGTAGGAGAGTGGGGATGTTTTATTTATACAAGGTTAAAGGGTACATGAAAAATTAATTTTGCTAACGGATCTGATCCAATCTTTTGCTAATCGAGTTTAGCCATTTATGGGGCGATTATTTATGTATTATTCTTATGCTTCTGTGCCCAAAAAATAATATTTATTACAAGTGGATGATATTAAGAGAATTTGTATTTGAAATAAAATTTTTGATTTGTAAAATAAATAAATAAATAAAATATTTACTGCTCGTCATCATCATTACAGAATTTTGCTCAGGGGCCCAAATCTT
>JAKCPI010003746.1:0-30024 GCA_023213315.1 Euborellia annulipes | reverse complement strand
TTTAATTAAACAAACTAATCATGTAATGGAGTTACTTGGCAATTCGACTAAAACGTCAGATCGGTCAGATATTAAATTCAATTAAAAACTTAGGATCAAACTTTTTTTACAATAGATAAATTTTAACTAATTTTGAATAATGTTTTTTGTTTCTATAAAAAAAAAATGAATAATGCAATATCTTCATTCGGAAAAATATCTTCATTAATATTTTATAATAATTAAAAAATATAAAACTTTTTTATTATCATTTTCTCTCCCTCTCGCTCAGCCCATAATTTAAATTTAATATGCCTACTTTTTGATCTACTTTAGTAGTTATAGTCATCTTGAATAATGAAGAAATGATAGGCATGTATTTTCTTAATTAAATATTTTTCGGGATTTCCGGAAAGGCTGGAGATCCTGGGTTCGATTCCCGGAGACCATGGGGCGTTTGGCCTCGCCAATAAAAACTCGGAACTCATACTCTTGCTAAATGTATTTTTTTTTTTTGTCAACTGAGGTAGGCAGAATTAATTGAAAAACGTTAATTTTAAAGAAGCGATAATAAAATATTTTTTATTATTTATTTTCTGCTGATTCTCATATTTAGAAACTTTATTTATTTATTTAGCTGCACCTTAATAATTTCTTCGCTTCTAATCCCCCCACTAAAGGATAATCAAATTTTAAACTTTTATTATTTATTAAAGACAATTTAAAAATTTTGATGCATAATTTTTTAAAAATTTTTATTTATTTAATAATATTCATTTCATTGAATAAATTATGCCAGATTTCACTTTCTATGATCAAATATTAAATTTTTTAATAATTCTTACTATGTAAAGTTTTATCTTAAAAAAATAAAAATATCGATTCTGAAGTAAGACTGACAGACGAGCAGCGATCGATCCCATTCACAGAATTCAATAAATAATTTAAATCAATTCTTTAATTAAAATTTCATTACACAAATAATAAGATTGGCATATGTTTTGGTCAATGATAATTGATTAACCTGGTCAGAGTCACTTTACCTGTATACAAATAGAGAATTATAATAAATAATTTGATGAGCCGAGTTTGAAGTGGGGCGAATAAATTCGGCAATTGATTGAAATCACGGAACGAAACATATTATTATTATTTAAATTTGTATATTATTCCCAGTATAGGATACCACTAGCTTCTTATTTGGCTCACCGAGAGGATGTGCGTGTCTGTAGTGACACTGTGCCACTATGTCTGTATGTCCTAAGTTTCTTAGGGCATATAGACAGACTTTGAATGATACTCATACATTAATGAAGATATGTATGTTAATGAAGATATAAATTATATTGGTATTGAATAGACATAATTACCTCAGGCGTAGAAAAAAAACATTAAATAACTTTAAAAAAGTTAAATTACTGAATTCATAATTTTTCTTTATTAATAGATTACTAATTTAATTGTGATCCAGAAATTTTTAGTAAATTTATATTAAATGCTCTAAAATTATAACTAACTGAGAACTGAACCTAGATACTGTATTTTTAATCAATATTTCTTTTAAGACTTGTATCAATCGTAAGCCTTCTTAGACTATAATCGCCATATATACTATTATACATACATTATATCCAGTTATAATATTATATTTAAAAAGTTTTCAAAATCGTATCATATATTAATATTCAATAACTTCCACGATTCGGATGTTTAACATATTTTATGAATATATATAATGGTCATTCAGATGATACTGAAGTAGAACCCTGGATCTCTGGCACAGATTAACAGTGATCGCTCCGTGATATGCAGATTTGGAACACAATCAGAAAATTTTTTTTTAAATAGACAAAGGCCCTTTTTTTAAACCTTTTGTTGTTTTTTTCACCTTCTCTATAATACCCATTTATACTTTAATTAATTAATTATAAAATAGAGTTATCTCGAACATCTTGTTTAAAAAAAAAATATTTATATACTTAATAAGCAAATTATATGTTAGGAAAAATTAAATAAAGCCCTGAATTCCGAGGAGTTTTTAATCTTTTTTAATTTATCTTCTGCATTATTCATCAAGGCGTTGTTCTTGTGTCGATCTGCACCCCCGCATTTCTTCTACAAGTCTCCATCTCACTTCCTCTTTGCAACAAACTGACCTCAACTAGTAATAATATATCTTTCAATATTTATCTAAACTAGAATTCAAGGAGAGTTTATAGAATACTAATGAATCATAAACGAGAAGATGACAAGGCGCCTTTTCAACATGTTATAATATACTTGCCTCTCTTAAAAAAAGAAAGTTTATTCTTTATTTAATTGATTTAAAATAATTCAGAATCAATTTATTTAAAAAATTTGACGGCTAAAGAATATCGTAATATTAGATACTTAAAAACAATTTCATTTTTATGAGCTTCCGAAGGCACCTGGTAAAGTTAATTAAATTACTTTGCTCATCTCTTGTTAACAATCGGCTTCAAACACGTTATTGAATTTCGAATCATCATCTGTTCTTGTTGTTAGCAACCTAACAAAGTTGTTTAGAACAACGCCAAGTCTAGCGGGGATTTTAAAATGATGATTCGGACTTTTGCCCCGTGCGGAATTTTGCCCCACCTTACTCTATAATTCTTTATTTATTAATTGCATAATTGAGAGAATATCTCAAAACGTCCATCTCAGTAACGGAGAAATCTGAACGCTTGATTTGAGCGGCATTTCTCTAGTAGACTGAAATTAGCGATCTATCATAATTTAAATAAGCGAGTGCGGTACTGTGGTCCAGTAGTAGGGCATGTTGAGCGTAAATCGACAGATCCGTGGTGCGACTCCCGGCGGCACCTACATTTTTCGCTTATTTAAATTAATAAATACTTGGTTATATGTTTTTTTAAATAATATAAATAATAATCAATCGACTATAAAATAAAATCCTGATATTGGCGAATGAATTTTTAATTCATTAACAGGTAGAAAAAAAAAATTCATAAAAAAAAAAAACTGTTATTATTTGCCAAATCAAATGTATATTCTCGCGCTTATATGAATTAAATTAATTAAATTTTAATGATTGATTGTGATCAAATATCATTATAATGTTTATATTTTTTACGGGCCGTGGCTTCTACATCAACAAACACAAACATACAGAAAGAGTGAGGTGGAGAGGGATCATTCATCAGCCGGGGTCGTTTTCCCACTTTGCTAAGAGTTGTGGACCCCCCTTGGGTGGGTCACGTTTCGTCCCCCTGTAATTATCCCCCGAGTGCCCTCCACTGGCCAATAAGGGCAGCTGTCCTGAATGCTAACGACCCCCACTTAGTCTTTGCCACCCCTCATCTCGTCGCTAATTTATATCCATTCGAGGGCCACCCCACACCAAAAGAAAAAGATAAACATTTTACATGGCATGTCATTAAATTTCCAACACTCATTTCAAGAGGTCACTCGTTTTTTATCACTCTTTTTTTGATATTATATTTATTTATATTACAATATAGATTTTAGCTTACAAGGGAAAGATTAATAAAAAAATAAAGTTCATTTGCATTATAATTAAAATTAATTAACCTAAACTGATTATGCAAATAAACATTCTATTTGTATTTTAATGTCCCTTTGATGCGCTTATGATTCTTTTCATTAATTAATATTAAACTAATAAAAACAGATCGGATGTTTAAACTTCAAATAAGATTATTAGATTCGTTTAATCCAAAGATAATTAACTCTGAAATAATAATCCTGATTTCAAAAAAAAAAAGAATTCTCCCTTTTGCAACCCTCGAACAAATCAACCAATGGATCATAAGATCGACTAGGGGATTATTCATTTTTAGTAAAAGCAAAAAAAAAAATCAATAAATGAGCTACTGGGTGTTTAAAAAATCTCTGCCGGGAAAGTGAATAAAAATGACTTCAATAAAATGATTTATTGCTACTCTTTGAAACTTTGTATATTAAAAAGAAATAAAGATTTTCAAATTAACGGTGATATATTCTTAGGAGAATCTAGAGCAGTGGTTCCCAACCTTTTTTGGCCCATCGCCCCTTTCTGGAGGTTGTCTAACACCTATCGCTCCCTTTTAATTTAATTTTTCGACTAATAGCAAAAAATTAATATAGATTGAAGCTTAATGAGTGATGCCGAGAGAAATGTAGACCGAAACTCCTCAAACTAAGCTAATTTTTCGGCAAGGGTGCAGGATGGGGAAAAAACAAAATAAAAATTATTTATTATTTTTATTTTGTTTTTCCCCATCCTGCACCCTTGCCGAAAAATTAGCGTAGTTTGAGGAGTTTCTGTCTCAAAAATTAATATATTTTGTATAGGAAAATTTTCACGGCGCCCCAAGAGAACAGCCGCGGCGCACAGTTGCGAAAGACTGGTATATCTGCCGTACATACCACATAAAAATTTATATGGTCCAAATTGAATCAAATTCATGGATTCTGTGATCTGCATCTGCACTTACGTAGAAAATATGATTTAAAATTTTTAACAAATTTATTTTAAAGTTAAAAATGAATAAAGTTCCTCAGATAACGTTTTCTTTGCAAAGTGAATAAATACAACAGCTGCAGATATAGTGACCAAAACGTTGAAATTTTTTAAATAAATTGTATTATTAATTACTAACTAAAATAAACCACAATCAATGGCAAAAATATATTTAAAAGAATACTCCTGACCCTAGGAGTAACTAGGCAAGGTTTTTATTCTTTATCTCTACCCAAACTTCTAAAAATTTAAAAATAATTTTATTTTTAAAAAAATAACAAAAATGGATCTTTTTCGGTCAATCTTTATTTAATGAAAACAAAAGTGACTTTTCGATTCTAGATTGGAATTATCTTCAGACCATGTTATTTTTATGATAATTTTTTGTCCTCTTCTATTCTGACCATCCAGTAAATAGGAGATTTTTTTTTTATTTTTGTTCTTTTAAATTTTAGTAAACTTTCTCTCTTTGAATACTCATCACCCCCAATC
Source organism: Euborellia annulipes (assembly GCA_023213315.1). Classification (NCBI taxonomy): domain Eukaryota; kingdom Metazoa; phylum Arthropoda; class Insecta; order Dermaptera; family Anisolabididae; genus Euborellia; species Euborellia annulipes. The sequence goes on along the minus strand of JAKCPI010003746.1, from coordinate 25,049 downwards.
GCCCTACACTTATTTATCGCCCCCCTGAAAACCCAAATCGCCCACAGGTTGGGAATCACTGATCTAGAGAATCGCCCCTCTTTCGTAAATAAACAATTTAAGAAAAATTTTGTTATAAATGCGAAATATTATTATTTATTTAAAAAACGATGTTGGCATTAGGCCACCAGCCATTTTTGCCACGGTTTAAAAATGCGAAATATTAATACACAAAATTTCGGAGGCAAAACTCTGATATGGATTTGATACACTGTAATCACTTCTTAAAATATTATCAATAAAAGCTAAAGTATATTCAAATAAAATTTAGATCCTAATATATGAGTTAGATAGATTATCCAATAAAAACAAATTTAGTTCATCCAGCCAAAAACAAACACTTTGTTTTAATTAATTTGCAAATTAATATTATAAATCTCTTAACTTTTGAATAATCCAAATTACTAAATTCTACTGTCAATATAAAACTTTAGACAAAAATGAAAAAAAGAAAAATACGATGATATATTACGATGGTATGATTATAATTTATATCTAAATAAAGTATTATTTAAATTTTAGATATATTGTACATATAATAGACAACTCGTTTGAAGAAAATTTCTCTTGGCAAAAAAAAAAAAAAAAAAAAAAAAAATATATGACTGGCGACATGATTTGGGAGGGCATTGTTTTTGCTCGCTGGAAGTTAGGCAACCCAAATGGCTAAATCACTAATGGATATTCAAATTAAAACGATCGAAGTTTCCTAAAGTAGATCAAACCTACTCAGTTAAACTTTATATTTCGTTGCCGACGTTTCGGGTGCTAGTCGCACTCATCCTCAGGGCACGAAAAATTGTCAAAATTGAGTACATGTTATGCCTACCATGTATAAACATGAAATCAATTGCCAGTAACAGCCTAAACGTCGCAAACGAAATATAAAGTTTTTTATTTATCCTGGCTGCTGTCCTCAAGCAAAAGCTATTTAATTTTTAACAGTTCATTCACGATATATAAAAATTTATATAATAATAAATATATGTATTTATATATTATCCACTACACAAGCAGTGAATAATAAATGACTGCATTATATAAAGTTCATTTATCAAAAATTAGTAAAATATATTAATAAAATGCCCTTGAGGAGGGTCCAGCTTCTAAAGAAGTTGTCATAGTTTTTAACTAGCTTCCTTTATTCTAACAAATTTTATTTTTTACTCTTTAATTTATCAAGGTATTTTACTTTGGATAGAGAATTTTTATGTCCACTTTTTTTTGTCATTTTTTTCTATTCATCAAGATAATTTAAATTTCCAAATGAGTTCACACCTTTGAAAGATTTTAAATATAAAATTATTTTTTTCCATTAAGTGAATACGTTAAATGTCTACCTAGTCATGGTTCAGATAATAAAAGAAACGATAAAAAATATGCATGAATAATAATAAAATTATTAAATTTATAATCAAAGGACTTGATTTTGTTTGGATTTAAATAATTAAGAAATATGATAAAGCAGTGTGAAACACATTTTAAAATCTTTAATATTACTTATATAAGACTTTCGAAGAAAAGCTACACGGATTATCACACATTGGATATTCTGCAAAAATTAAAAAAAAAAAAAAAAATACTTAGTTATTTTTAGAGATATGAGACAGATGAATAAGATAATATTCAATAATTAACTCGATTCGAACTTGAGTAGTCATAGAAATTTTTGTGAATGTGTTTGTTTGTGTGATCTAGTGTACGGGCCCACAGCCTCGTCCCGGATAGGTTAGAGATCTCAGTATCTTATTTAAAGATACAAGAAAAGTATAAATAAAATCCTCACTGACACTCAAAATAAGCTTTTGCACAAAATCGGCGAAAACGTACTGTACTGATTTAGTTTTTTTCGATTTTCTCAAAATTTGCTCCACCAAAATTGTTTAATTATTATTTAGATACTCTTCAAAAGGTAAATCAGTGAAATTTTTCGTGAAAATGGTTTGAAGTACACTTTACTGATGTACCTTTTCAGTTTTTTCGATTTTCTTAAAATTCGCTGTAAAGATTTTGATTAAAATTCATAAATAAATTATTTTTTAGATGCTCTTTAAAAAAGTATATCAGCGAAATTTTTCTCGAAAATTGTTTCAAGTACACTTTACTGATGTAATATTTCAGATTTTTCAAATTCACTTTCCGGCTCTTCCTTCCATAGAGCCTATGGGGATTTGCATGTTAACCCCAAAAAAAAAATTTCCAATCCTTATGAAATTTTGTATTTATTTAGGATTCTCTAGTGTGTATAAAATATCCAAATATCAGATTAAAATTTTGAAAAATAAGTATAATTTATTTCAAGCAGTCAACATTTAAAATACACAGAGCTTATGGAAATTTTGAATGACTTTTTTACTTCTTATGAAATGCAAGTTCTCAGGTTAACTAAGGTGCTATGGGAAACTAAATATATATCGCCACAAAAAATCTGGTATGACCAGCACGGTGCACAACTTTCTCTTACCCTTCGGTGCGCCATCACACCAAATTTTTAAATTTAATGTAAGCTTTAATTAATGATATCAGTATAGATAGAGTGTTCTGTGTATATCGCTGCGGTTGGCAGAACTTTAAAATGAATAAAGAGTCCTCCTCTCTGTCAAAAACCTCTCAGGTTTTGCCGATAAACAAAAAGAGTTAAATGTTCACATAAAACACAGACACATCTCCGCCTCCTCTCTTCTATCGCTTAAGACTGTAACATTGAAACTCTCACACAACCCATATAAAATGCGATTCAAACGAGAACAAAGGCCAGCGGCTTCTGAGGCTCAACACATCAAAGACTTTTGTGAAATAGTTTGCTACCAGAATGAAAGGGGGGCGGGGGTTAAACATTGTTGCTGGACGATTAATTTGCACCAGTGGGAAAAGGTCGATGTTTGTTAGACCAATGGACCATTTAGCACTCGACCCTTGGCCTGAATTCCACCCTCACTCTCTGTTTATTTATTAGAAAGTATTTTTAACTCTTTCTCCCTGAAAAATATTTAATATTTTTTTTTTATTTGCCGAAAAACTTTTTTACTCAATATTAAATGAGATATGTAAAATATAAAAGTATAAAATTTGAAATAGATTCTTCCACGTGTCTTTAAGATTTGCTAATCAAATTCAATTGGTTTATTATGAGACTTAATTGAGGCGGACCTAAACTTCTACTATCTGATTTGCTGACTTTGTTACTACATTCGCTAACAGAGTCCACCCATTAATTATTCCATTTAAATTTCAATCATTAATCATTTAGAATTAACATGTCTAATATAATAATATATTCTATTAAACTCTATGTTTTATTATTTCTATTGTTAGAATAAATTGTAATAAAAATATTAAATTACCTTTACGCTTATATCATGATGATCGTTTAAATAATCTTCTTTGTTATTTTTAATTTATCCTTAATGATAGGTAAAATACTTCCTCTTTGGGTGGGTGCCTTGCTAACATAAAAGAGAAACAACAAACAATTCAAAGGGAATCTATACATTTTTTTCAGGTTTTTTTTTTATATAGACTATTTCTTTAAAAAATTATTATAGTAAGCTTAAGGAAAATTAATTAAAAAAATATACTAAATAAGTTTCCAGTATCAGAGGTTAAAATTTTTTAAGTTATAGTTTCATAATTTTCTCTGTGGCCGAGGGATTTAAGTTAGACACACATGTCAATATTGATAATCTCAAAAATCATGAGGTGCGGGTTCGGATTCCAGGCAGTCTGATAAATATTTATATCAAGGAAAGGTTGCAGGAGCAGAGACTGGCAGGAAAATTTTTTTCTTTAAATATTTTATTGGACCGACGTTTCGGTCTCGATAGAGGCCATCTTCAGGGTCCAAGGCTGACTTGATGAGCATCATTACACATAGCTGCCTAATTCAAATTATACCTATATATTTCCTTGACACTTATTGGGCCCTGAAGATGGCCTCTATCTAGACCGACACGTCGGCCCAATAAAATATTTAAAGAAAAAAATTTGGCTGCCAGTCTCTGCTCATGCAATCTTTCCTTGATACAACCTTAAGGTGCGCGTATTGAAAAAACCGTTAATAGCCGATTCAGAAGCTGGTTGCTCTAGGCGGCAAGAGATGGCGTTAGTTCTTCCCATAGGGAAACAAGCGTTTTATTCCATTTCATTTGAAAGGTTCCAGCTAATTAATGAAAGGCAAAAAATTAATTATTTTTTAACCCAATAATTACTAATTTATTTATCTATAAGATATAGACCGAATTTTTAAAAAATATCTTATTTATTGTGATTAATCTAAAAAAAAAATTTCGAAAATCAAAAAAAGGCCTTCTATGAGTTGTAGATATTTTAAATAGCCTTAATTAAAAAAAAAAAAAAAAAAAAAAAAAAAAAAATTGAGGTCGATAGCTTCAAAATTATGGCGCTTGAACCTCTCAAAATCAGCACCTCGAGACGCGCACCTTAAAAGAAAATGTTATCATCATCTTTGCAATTGACTTATCACAATCAAAATCTTGAACACAAAATTCGTAAGTCTTAATCCTTTCAGCTAGATGGCTCAACTTAATAATTTAATTAATATTATTTGAAACACTGATATCTTGGCTCTCTATTTAATTTGACATATCCAAACACTTTTATACCTTTAAGATTTTTTATTAAAAGAAATATAGTTAAAAAAAAATTATTTCTTTCATTGTGATTAAATTCTTTGCTAGTTTTATTATATTTCTTTAAAACAAAGACGTTGATACGTTCAAATAATAATTCCACATTGCGAAGAACGAATGATTCTTTTCTTCCCTTTCTAAGAAAAAAAATATCTTTCTCTAGATTATTTTCTTTATTACTCGCTGGCAGTTTGATAAATTGTCAAATTGTCTCGTCCCCCTCCCCCCCCCCCCTCCGAACATCCCCCGTAACTGAATGGTGCGAATCCCCGGGTCTGCAAGAGCGAATATAACCTTTATGTAAGAAAATAGTACGCAAACGGTGGAAACCTTTCGAGAAAATTAAATTAAAATTCAACTGCCGGAAATTTAGAATTATATAAATGAAAGTCTAATTGTACTCCGCTGGCGACAGTCAAAGAATATTGTCTTAAACTTCTTAGTAACAATTGGCTTTAGACGATTTTTTTTTTTTTTTTGATTTACTTAATCCTTTTTATATTTATAGAAGAAAAAACTTGATTCTTTAAGCAAATTTATTCAAAACATTTTATATAAATTTTCCTGGTCATATTTAATCGTTGATTTAAATGCCCAAGTCACATTTTTTAATTAAATTTAGTGGAAATTAGATATTTAAAAGATAAATATGATTATATACTATATTATTAGCTGGCCTTAGGTGAGCTCTGTTCTAACTATTCAACATAATGGCTTGAACTCAATCTTAAAATTCAAAAATAAAAAACAAAAATTTTTATCACACTTTTTTCCCATACACGCATTTAAGCCATTTGGTATCAAAATCGGACTGCCCGGAATCCGAACCCGCGACCCTTATTATAGAAGGCCGATTAATAGCCAATAATAAAAAGCATCTATTTATTTTTTTTTTTTTGAAATAAAAACATTCACACTTTTTTCTCATTCACACTCACACTCACACACACATTCACACAGTCTTTTCGGCAACTCAGGCCATATAAGACTTTATACGATATCCGTTATTGATAAATATACACATATTAGGGGTCCAGGCATTCTTATTTAAGCCATTTGGTATCCAAATGGCTTAAATAAAATCATCGGACTGCCCGGGGTCCGAACCCGCGACGTTTGGTATACGAGGTTAGTAAGCTAACCTCTACACCAAACCCCGAGGGCATCTATTTATTTTCTTCACTCTTTATCAACAAAGATCAACACCCTTCAAGGTAACAGGGTAGAAATAAACAGTGCTGATGAGGCTTGTTGCTCCTAGCAGAAACCTTCCGGAATAATGAGTGTTAAGAAAATAGATGCTTTTTATTATTGGCTGCTTCTTTTTTATTAATCCAATTCTATAATACAACCATGGGCGTAACTAGGGGGGTCCCGGCTCCCAGTCCCTAGATAAATTAAGACAATATGGGGCCCCCGGAGGATGGCTGGTCCCATGCCCCCTCAGCCTAATTCTCTAGTTAAGCCCATGAACAACACAACTTGTTATATAATAAAAATTTTTGTAAGAAAATTTGCATGAGACATTGATTTGACTTAAGTTTCACTGTAAAAAATTAATTCCATCAAACTAGTAATCTTGAAAATGGACTGGAAGAAATATACTATCTTCTATTTTCAAATAGGAGTCTAAATAATATAATTTTCACTGTAGTCTCTCTTTCTTATATTCTACTAGTCCAACCCTTGCCTTTCTACCAGGGCTGCGCCCCTACCCCTTGCTGCCTTCGGCGAGCAAGTTTATTCCCAATTTGGGATATTTCTTGTTGCAATGCAAGTGTTAAGATGTTAAGGAAGGATCTTATATTCAAGCGAGGCGAGGGTACCGATTGGGATCAGCACAAAAGGGTCTGTTTATGACTATTCAAAGGGTCAGTCACCTGCGTCCTCTCTTCGTTTTTCAACTGCTGCGTAGCCCCCACCCCCAGCCCATAGTCAGGTAGGAAGCTGGTTCACACAGCATAAAGGACGCTCTCTAATTTCTAGCCAACTTGTTGATTTTGTGTTCCCATATTGAAGAAATTTGATTATAATTAATTTTCCAAAACATTTAAGAGATTCAAATTATTACTGCGTTACTCCCAGAGCCATATACTATATGTGTACTTAATTTCAAATGGATTCATTGAAAATTGTGGATTTCTATAGAACATATACATACATATTTACATACATACATTTTTCCCATTCCATTTTTATATATATAGATTGATTGCTACACTTCCGTTTCATTGGACTAATATTTAATTAATAGATTAGAATGTGTTTATTAAAGCTTTTGTGGTTTGAAATATTATTATTAGGATAATTTTTAATTTTTAATTTTTTTAACATCTATGTAAAAATCAAACTAAGAAAACTTATTGTATTGCATCATGCTTTTTATGTAAACACTTGCTTTGATAAATGTGACTGACTTCATGGAAATCAGTAAAAATGGCGGGAAAACTTTGAATCTAACTTCAAAGGAATGCCTACAGATGGCGCTGACGTCGTTGTATATAAAGAGGCAAGCAACGGACATGACAGTCAGTTCACTTGAGACGGAGCAAGTGTACAGTGCTTGATAACGGCTGCAGAATAAGCAATGGAAACTTTGTACAGTATTTATATATTTTTAATAAATATTTAATACAAAAATGTGGTCTATAATTAAAAATTCTCCTAATAATAATAGATTAGAATCTTGTCCTAAATCAATTTTAACTAAACAGCTCAATTTTCATAAATTTTGGGTAAATAATTCTTTCATATTTATTGATGTTTGTTTCTCATCTAAAATGACAAATTTAGATATGAATTTAGCTATAATTACGTTAACTAATGTACATTTTTTATTCATCTTGCATTATTATTATCTAGGTTATATGTCTATAAATTATCCACAGTTTTTTTTTTTTTTTTTTTTTTTTATCGACGATTTAGATTACTTGAGATAAAAAGTGTAATTTTTCGTTGTCGCTCGGATGATTTCTCAATCGAATGACTTCTTTCATTCCTGAAGTCTAGTTGTTAAGTTGACCATTCAATAGAATGAAAGAACCAAGAGATTGGAGTATGTGGGAGGTGCCGGGAGGGGATCTTTCCCATTACAATGTCGACGTTTCCGTTTCAATCAATCAACCGGTGACGGAGTCTCTGAATCCCCATCCATGTTGATGGCGATTACCGTCTCACCCGCTTGGCTAGTGTTCCAAGTCTTTGAATGTTCTGTTCCAAGCCCTTGATTTCTCTAAAGACCCCTCCATCTTTGTCTTCTTCTTTTTCCTCTTAGCTTGTATTCTTCTTCCTTTAAGATGGACAGCTAAGCGGACACACCTTTGCAGAACAGAACTGCACATCGTTGTTTGGCGTTGCCCACGTTTTATTCACCTCTGAAAAGGAGGAGGTTTGACAATTAGCCTCATCATCATAATGGCTATGTTCTTTGAAGTCAAGCAGCGATTGCTTAAACTTTATTATAATGGGCCACAATTGGAGAAACAAGTTTCTTTGGATAACCCGCTATAGAGAAAGAGAGATAGAGGGAGGGAGAAAACCTGAAAACTAATTCAAACTTTTGACATTATCTCGAATCGAGCTTAACCTACTACGTATTCTTATGCGATTTTATATCTATAATTATTGTTATTTTAAGTAACTTTAAGTAATTAAAATATCAAACTGAAACATATAAATTAAGAAATCCCAAAAAGAAAAAAAAAAACATTTTGATTTTGTTTTACGATAAAAATCATACAATTTTTAATGTCATCAAAATACGGGTTTTTGTTATTATTAATAATATATTAAGTTTTTGTGCTGTTTGGGTCTATAACCACCTGAAGATTTCGAAATTATTAGATAATAAAAAAGAGTTACTTTTACTTCTCTTTTTAATTTTTCACTAATATACCGTATTAATAAATTAACCTTTAAATTTAATATTCTCCATATTAGACTTTTGTTTTAGTTTAAATGAAAGATTTTTAATCAACATTGATTGTTATATTTCTTCTCTCTCGTCTACCTTTAAATAATAGAACTTATTATTCTTGACATTTATTGATAAATTGGTTGGAAATTTCTGAAACCATACCATGATAAATTAGATATAAACTTTGACTTTTATGTGTACATCTTCGATTCCAAGATTAGTTTGTTGTTTGTGGTTTTAAGGTGTCTCATATATTAAGGCCATTTGTGCCACAATTAAGTAGATAATTGTCCATAGAAAAGGCCTATTCTGTTTAATGACTCTATTAAAGATATCAATTAAAACGTTATTAAGCGTTATTTCACAAATTACTTCAAGAAATATGATAAAGATAATTTTAGTACTTAGAAAACATTTTTGGCTTCCCAATTTTTTTTTTTTTTTTTTTGTCATTTTTGGCCATATAGATTTTAAACGAATTATATTAATTATGAATTATGTAATACAATTTTTACTTAATGAATAGAAGTATCGATTCGAAAAGAAATCGAATTTAACAGGATATAGCCTAAATGTTTTGAAAATTTAAAAGAAAATAAAAAATATAACTAATCAAAAAATAAATAAATAAATAAATAAGTAAATAAAAGCCTAGTGATGTAAAACAAATATTGAATTTTTTATACTAGTCGCAATTTTGTTTAATAGTTATTACTTTCTCTTACCTATGTATATATATGTATATATAGTGTGAAAAAATATTTTTTTTTTTATTTCTTTCTGAATTCTGTTTAAATTCTAAACTAATAGAGTCCTAGTTACGCCATATTCTATTTGATGACCTGAGTCAGGACTGCAAAGTTAGTAAAGATAAAAAAAAATTAAAATATAAGTTTTCGTCAAATAAAATAAAAGATTACTATCAAAAGGACTCTATTATTATTTGAAGACTAGATGTCTCATTTGGTTCCTTGATAAGTTTTGATATCGCGTCAGAAAACTGGTAATTAAATTAGCTTTTATTATCGCCGACTTTTTATTTAAAATATTTTCCTCTTCATAATTACCTTATTTGGGCTTGGAGAGAACTTGTTATTTGGTGGGACTCTAATTTGATCTGCCACTTTGCCTTCTCCTCGACCTGCTAATTCCGGGGCCCGAAGGCATCAGGCGCCTCCCATCACTTCGCTTCGACCAATCCAATTTGTTATTTATTAATAAGTTATAATCCAAACCGTGCGTGCTTTAAACACACTCAAAAATTAATGTTACCTGTCAGGCGTGATAAGATTTTGTAATTAATTACCCACTAGGTTGCACGTTATACCATTTTAATAAGTTTGTTGCACACATTAAATATTTCTAGCGACAAGTGAGATAATTACCAAGCATTTACATTGACAAGTTGATCGTCTATACGAATAGAACAAATTAATAACGTTCAAGAGTTAGTAAGTTTATTATTTATAAATATAAATATATTACTTAGTAATAACGATAGTGAAGAACTATCCAGCGCATTATTAGTATATTCATATTAGCAAGCAATTAAAATTGATGTTGTGGAAGTTTTTTTTTAACACTCACACTTTTTTCCCATTCACACTCCCATTGACTACACACATACACACAATTATACTCATACCATTTTCGAAATTTCAAAAACCTCTTACACTTCTGAATGCCTTTATAAAATATTAATATTTTCCTAATAGTGAGTAAAGTCACATGATGATTATTAAAACTCCCTTATTCTCTTCAGGATTCCACATCATAATTATTTTTCTCTTTTTTTGTATTATATATGAATAAAATTCAACGTTTCGGTGTGCCTTTCTTCAGGCATTGTGATATAATTTATTAAAAATTATATTGTACAGTACAAACCACAAACAATACTCTTATAATTATTGTGGAGGGCAGTGATATTATAAATATCATCAATATTTACTTAAATGTCAAAACATTTTCTTTCTTGAATCAGATTGGAGATTGAAAAACCTAGTGCATATAATAAATAAAATTATTTATTTAAATCAAAAAGTCAAACTTTGGAGAAAAAACCAGAAGTCATTTTAAAAAAACTGGCATCAAGCCATTACTAAATCATCAAACATTCCTCTCAGTAATGCAGAGGTGGTTTGATCCAGACCTTCATAAAAAACAAACTCTATTGTAAAAAGAGGGAGATATCATCCCATTCTCTTTCTCTCCCTTTCAATATTATTTTCACATATCACCAGGAATTCCAGCACTCTATTTAAACCTCTCAAAAAAGACAGGTAGCTGCTAATACAATTGAATTTTTCGAACCTCAATCAGTAATCAGTATGAATGTATTCCGAAAGCAACTCGGGTAAACAATATAAACATTTCTTATCTCAGTCATTGTTATACTAGTAGGCCTATAGTATACTAGCATATAGATAAGGATAGTATCTGGTTTGGGATGGATGTTTGCTCAAACATAATGGATTTGTCACGTCCTTAGCCCTTCTAACCAATGTTGATAGTTGATTCCTCTGGTCGCTTGCTCCGCCCCACCCCCCTGCTCCGCCCCCTCACCCTCGACCCGCATTCGTCTGTAATCAATGGCTATTGTCACTTCTGTACGACATTCAATTGGTCGGATGAATGTCAGAATGTTTGCCTTAAACCACCCTTAATTTGAATTTAAGTGAACTATGTGCTCTGTTCAGAGATATAAACAAATTTAATTATTTATTGTTAGAAAATAAATATTGTTTAGTATTATTAGTATATTAAATGAAATTTATTTATCTACTTATAATTCATTATAATAATAATTAATAAAGACTAATAAATTATGAATTAACTTTTATCTATATGACGATCACATATATCTTCTGAGAACTTTGAAACTTGGTCTTTCTTCTTTCTTCTAAAACTTTTTCCCTTAACCAGTCTAAAGTTCACTTAGTTTTTTATAAATTGTATAAGGAAGAAAGTGTAAAATGATAGGATCCATAAAAATAAAAATCCAGCAGGTATTTTTAAGTTATCTTCTGAGAGTAGTTTGTTTTTACTTTCTCTTACCTATATACGATATGTTAATATATAGAGAGAAAGTATTGGTTTCATGTCAAAAATTCGATGTCGAGATTTTGATGGATATATACACGTTTTGAGGTCCCCTGAATCAAAAAAGTGGTTTTCGCAACATGGTCTGTCTGTCTGTCTGTGTGAATGTGTATCTGACGGTCTGTGAACAAAATCTCTCAAGAACCAAAAGAGCTAGGAGGTTGAAATTTTATATAAGTTAGGTTTCCCCCTGGACGTGACTCGAAGCTTTTGAACAAAATTGGCCAAAGAGTACTTGTACTTTACTGATGTACTTTTTCAATTTTTTCAAAATTCGCTCAAACAATTTTGATTAAAATTCATAAATCAATTATTTTTTAGATGCTTTTTAAAATATAACATATATTCTCATTTTGCCCTTGAAATCTTATGAAGACCCATTTACCCTTGTACTTCATAGATAAGATAGAAACGGTTTTCATGGTAACAAAATTATAAATATTTTCCCATGTTTAATGATTCCCCCCCCCCCCCCCCGTTTAATAGGGGGGTGGGTGGATATTTTATAAATTTCATATCTTGAATTCAAATGTTCCGTACTGTCAGAAACTAAATATATGTTGACCTAAAAAATCTGGTGTGACAAGCACAGAACACAACTTTCGATTACCGAATGTAAGAGACACTTGTGTGCTGTGCGACCAGTCACACCAGATCTTTTTTTCTTATTTTATAAAAATTAATCATTAATTATTCTTCATAATTAAATTCTTTTTATGAATAACAATTTGATAGGATTCGACCTTCTCAAGTAAAAAAGTACATCATCCAATTTTATTGCGGCTAGTTTCTTATAATAATAATCTTGCTATTTAACTAATAAAGTATTAATGATGATGTTATGTCAGAATGTGATGTATAAAAAAACGTCTTGCAAAACGAACAATTCTTCCCCTCCATTCCATTTCTCTAATTTTGCGGTTTGAGTCTCGCTGTTTTCTCTCGCGAGGGAATCGAATGATTTAGTGATACGTTCTTTCAGGTCGATTCATTTCAGGACCCACCCACACATCGACCCCGAGGTCGCCTTCCCCCCATCTCTCGCTTTAATCTATTATCCTCTCTAAATAGAGTCGATAAATTTTTAAAAGCTTCGTATTCGACACTAACTCATTTCTCTTCATTCTTTAGAAAATGTTATTTTTTATGCATTTTTATTGTTTTAGAACGAATAAATTGTGATAGATTTTCATAATAAAATTCAATATTTGAATAGTGATTTTTTTTTATCTAGTTCTATTTATTTTAATAATAAATCACATGTAGGCGTTCCTAATTTGTTCAATCATTTTATAATAAATTAGGATATTACAAAAGCCGAGTTCCTTCCTACACGTAATGAAAAATGATTAGCTTCATTTTTTTTTTTAATATTTTTATTATAAAATTAATTTTTAATATTTTTTATAGGAAAAGTTGTTTGTAATTTTTCAATTTATTTGAAATGATTAAAATATCAAAAGAAAAACAATGATTAAACAAAAAAAAAAAAAAAAAACAATTTTTTTGTATATTCGATTGAAAATAACTCTCAAGAGGAAAAATAATTTTTTATTTTAATTTATACAGTACTTTTTAAATTTATATTCACTCACTATCTACAGCAGTGGTTTCCAAACTTTATGTTACCACGCCTCCCTTAAAAATATTTAATAGTATAACGCCTCCCCCCTCCCATTTTAGAAAATAATACACATACATAAAATTTTATTGGAAAAAAATGTATTTTTTTTTTTTTTTATTTCCACATCTCTCAACAGAGACAAACTCCAATTACAGAGAGACGGAGGAGACATTGGCAATGTTTGAAAATTTTCACGGCAAGTGGGACTTGAACCCGAGTTGTATAGCATCTCTAGACTTGTAATCCGATTAGTCACGAACCTCCTCAATTGGCATTGATACAAATTATTATATTGTTTATTTATAATACTTTAGCAGTCATTTAGAAAATTGCTCGCAGTGGCTAATATTCGCGCCTCCCCTAAGACTAGTCCGCGCCTCACAGTTTGGAAAACGCTGATCTACAGTATTTATATAATTCGCTAATGTCCTGTCTGTCTGCCCATCTGCCAATCTGTCTGTCATGCTGTGTTTGACCAACTTCCCGTTGGAATTTTGAATCGAAATTTTATATGCTTAAAGAGAACCTTCTAGGGATTACAGGAACATTATTTTTGTCTCGAAATTCCTATAACTTTTTTGAGTTTTTAATTGCTAAAGTTACGATTTCTCCCAAAGCAAATACAATATATAGAGAAATATTTATGTATTCTTTGCATTTGACAAGATTATATTTTGAAAACATCCTAAAACTTTACTATAAAATGAAAGTATAGGTATCTTTTTGAGTAATAGGGGTCTTAATATGTCATCACTTTGGAGAAATTAGGCATTCCTTTATTTTAAGAGGAAGTACGAGTCAAAACTGTTCGCTTGTTTTTGCTAATAGGTGCTTTACTGCTTCCTAGAGGTTGCGTTGGCCAGTGGACGATTTTTCAGTTTTTTTTTTTATTTTATTTATTTCCTAAGTAAATTTTACTCGCTTGGGACGGGAAGCGAACCCGGGACCTCACCTCGAGAACCAAGTGTCTTCTCTCTGACCCACGGGTCAAGGGCTTTTTTAATTTTTAGATTAAAAAACAATAAATGATAATAGCCTAATAATAATTTTTCAATTAGTCTTTAAACAAATAAATAAATTTCTATTAAGAAAATTTCTAATGATTTAAAACTTAAATTGTCTAAGTTGTTTGAGATACAAATTTAGAGGCCTCTTCTATTTACCTTTAACTGGAAATAAGATTTTTCTTTGTTATTGTTGAAAAACTTTTCACTTTCCTAAAGAAGAACTTTACATGGAGACAAAAGAAAAAAAAAAACAATGTTTGAAAAGGAGGTTGAAATCAATGGATAAATAATGATACCTCGAAGGATGACAAAAACATGGAATAGAATCGAGAGAACAGTTATTTGTTCCAGTATTCAAACCCTACCCCGAAAGCCATGGTTTTTCGCATTTATGGATATTATAAATTAATATTTTCAAATAGAGGGAGGGAAAGGATCGTTAAAATAAATTTACTAGAGGTCTGACCAAAGAACAACATTCTCATATACAGTATAGCCATACACTCACACACAGATATTTTCCATCTCAGGGATGGAGATAATGGGATTCGGGAAAGTGGATCTTTTCGAGCTAATGAATATTAAGTTAATTTGGGGGAATGGTTTTTATTTCGGAAAATTAGATAGGGAATATACGTATAATATTTAAAATTCCCTTTAACAAATACTTTTATATTATATTAATATATAATCGATATTTATTGAAGAAATATTTTCCCTCTGCCAAAATTCAATTTATATCGATAATAGCCTATAAAAAAATATTTGGAAATACATATTAATATCGGTATTTCGTTTCCCTTTTTTTTTTTTTTTTTTTTTTTTTTTTGGAATGGGTGCATAAGGTCCGAAGACCTATAATGACCAATAGTCACATGCAGCCAGGAAGAAAATAAAAACAAAAGGAGAAGCATAAAGGGGAAACTCAACTGCGGGAACTGAGAAGATGCCTGTTGAGGTTAGACTTGAAAGTCTGAAGATTGTAGGTTTTGGGGAAGATAGACGCAGGGAGCTTGTTCCAATCACGGGAGGTCATGGGGACAAAGGAAGAATGAAATTGGTTTGTTCTGTTAGTCGTGATCTGAACAGCATAGGGATGCTGGGAAGATGCCTCTCTTGTGTTCCGTGAATATGTTGCATTGGGTGGGATAATTGATTTTAATTCGGCAGAGCATTGACCATGGTAATACCTGTAGAAGAGAGATAGTGCAGATACTCTTCTTCTATGATCTAGTGACTGTAAGGATGCAGTAAGGGTAGAATCACCTATCAGTCTAATTGCACGCCTCTGTATGGCTTCCAAGGAGGAGAGAGCGTCTTTCGACGCCCCTCGCCAAAGGTGGGAACAATATTCGAGACACGGCCGAATTTGGGCTTTATAGAGGATTAGGAGTTGTTGGGAGGAAAAGTAACGCTTCGTTTTGAATAGGAAACCCAATTTCCTTGCGGTAGATTTAACCACAGAAGAGATGTGGTTGCTCCAGGAGAGATCAGATGTAACTGTCACTCCCAGAACAGAAAATGAATCTTTGAACTCGAGACTATTATTGCTGTAAATAAGGGGAGGGCAAATCCTATTTTTTTGTCTAGAAATTAAACAACATTGGGTTTTTTGGGAATTGAATTTTACTTGATTGAGGTTTCCCCATTCCTCCAAGAGACCAAGATCATCATTTATCGACGACACAGCCCCCAGACGACCAGTGGATGAGGTTTCACCAGTCCTGACTGAGTGCAGGGTACTGTCATCAGCAAAGCAATGAATTGGGTTGGAGGTTACTCCCATGAGATCGTTAATGTACATAAGGAATAGGGTGGGAGAGAGGACAGAACCCTGGGGAACACCTGCGTTGATTGAATGCGGAATAGAAGACACACCGTCGACTACAACCGAGATCTTTCGCTCCGTTAGAAAGCTCTTGATCCACTGGCACAGCTCAGAGGATAGGCCAAAAGATGGAAGTTTAGCATAAAGATTTTTATGCCATACCTGATCGAAAGCCTTCGAAATGTCAAGAGCAACTGCAATAGTTTCCCCTTTCATTTCCATGGCTTTGTTCCAGAGGTGTGTGACAAAGCTCAAAATATCCCCAGTCGAACGAGCATGCCTGAAACCATATTGCCTATCATTCATCATTCCGCAATGTTCCAGATGATCTTAAGCTTAACCCTCCCTTACATCAAGTGTCAGCCTGAGGCTGCTCCCTTTTCTGCAGAATCTACTCTACTAAAAAATATTTTGATAGGTATAGGTATAACTAAAAAGACAAAAAAAAAAAGAGTCAAACAAATTATAATAATTCTATAAGCTTTTTTTTTTTCATTTTGTACAATAGCCTACTGTAAAATAAGAACCCAATGGCTAACTGCCGAAAGGGAAACAATAAAAAAAATATATATATATATTTTTAACAATTAACTTGTTATACCTATTGAGTGAGATTCATAGTTGCAAAAGTCCGAAAATTCAATTTTTGAATTAAGCCTACCAAACGCTGCTAAAACGTTTTCTCTTTTGAGTGCCAAAGTGGCTAAAATAAATTTCCAATCTTTGCTATTTATTCTGGCCTATTCATTTGTTGCCTGGCTATTTAAATGAATATGTTTATAAAACTTTCAAACGCCTTTTTTCGAATTGTTGAATTTCTACTATAATTCTCAGCAGGCGAACATATAGTAAAAAGAATTTCTAGTCTAACACTCAAAGTTGTATTCAATAAATAATCGGGAAATGTTGATACTATTTATATTGATATATGTAGGCCTATATTAATGATGGTAAAATAAATTTATCCAAAAATAATAGTTTGTCTAAATGTTAGTCTTGAAGAAGTGTGTAAGAGACATAAAAAACGTCACCATCAAGAACATTATTTTATTTTTTTCTCACCTCTCTAACCTATCATAAAGACACTTCTAGGAGAGAAGGAAGACCATGCTCACGACTCTTTCCCCTACAGAATAAGCATAGTTAATTGTGTGATTAGCGGGATGCATATCTTTTCTTCACTAATAGCTAATAGTTAACATAAAAGTAATTCAGCTGTTTTCAGAAGTTTAAATCGAACAAAGGCCGCCGGACCCGAAATTTCTAGTCTAACACTCAAAGTTTTATTCCGCTCCGCGGGCCCCCCAAAGCCCCCCTCCCCCCCAACGCCCGAGGTTTTCGGGGTGTACCTTACGCCATTGATTCGGACTTATCTTGTCATATAGATAAGCTTATAGGCCTATTTAACAAGACTGTGAGTTTTCTTTATTGGCGAATAAGTCTCACAGTCTTGTTAACAAGACTATTGGCGAATAAATATTCAAAATACTTCGATTCGGACTTAACTAGTCATAGATATATTTAACAAGACTGTGAGACTTGTTATCTAAGACTAGTTAAGTCCGATTCCAGGTATTTTGAATACTAATATCTTATTCAAATAAATAGATCTCGAAAAATATTTAACTATAGGTCATTTTGATAACTTACCTACGCCAACATAAAAATTGAAGTTGAAGGACAAACTTTGCTATTCCGCCCATAGGATTTACATTGAAACGCTTTTAAATCAGGCTAATTAGCTTATAAATTTTAATTTTTTTAGCTATTTGATTAAATATTAATATAAAATAGCATCATTAGATTTATATAGGTGCTTATTTATCCATAAACAAGTTTAATTTCATGTGATTTAACTGTAGAACAATTTTGTTAGGTTATGGTAAAAATTTCTAATTTATCTATTTTTGTCCTTATTTAATATCTTTTGGAAAATCTGTCTGTTAATAGCTATTAAAAAATAAATAAAGACAAGGAAGGATGGGTTTTTATAA
This sequence comes from Euborellia annulipes, assembly GCA_023213315.1. Classification (NCBI taxonomy): domain Eukaryota; kingdom Metazoa; phylum Arthropoda; class Insecta; order Dermaptera; family Anisolabididae; genus Euborellia; species Euborellia annulipes. The sequence continues at coordinate 6,890 of JAKCPI010003746.1, read as the reverse complement.
AATTACAACAGGAAATACCTGATTTAATGTTTGTATTTATTTATTATATGTACATTTACCTTATAAAGATCTATGAAATAATGTGTTAAAACATATAATTATTATTTTTATAGGCCTATATTATTTTAATATAGAGAGATTAATATAAATATTAATTTAGTTTATCTGTTTTTTTAATCCCAGGAGTTTATTTTGCCTTCCTTCAGGTATATATGAGAATCTATCAGAGTATCTAAAAAAAAAAAACATGTAATTAAGTAATTAAAATTTTAAAGCAGAAATGTAAATTATTTCGAAAATAATGAATAAGTGCAATGATTGAATGGAAATATATATAGGTAAATGTAGAATGGGTGGTTGAATCATATTTGAAATAAGAAAAGTAAACATACCTTTAAACCCTTCCTTTGTTGTTCATATCGCTGTCTTTTTTATTTAAATATGTTTATTACTTAGATTATATCCGTTTATTTTAATTATAACACATATTCAAGCACTATTCAAGCCAGGAGAGACCCACTTGTCACTTGTGAGATGTTTCACCTTTGTTGATTACACTAGTCGACAAAAATGAACTTTTTTTCTTTCACAAGAATGAAGATATGAAATTCTAGAAGTATTTTTCATGCTGAATTCAAATATCAATTCAGTTTTTCCCCATCAGGCACAGTTTTAGAGATATAGAGCAAAATAGATTTTAGTCGAAAATGGGCTCTAAAACGGCTTTTATTTAAAAAATATTTTTTGAATCTCATATCTTTCTTTATACTTCTAAAAGAACAAGAGGTCCATTTTTTTTTGTCCAGTGAATGTACTTGTGTTTTTTCTTTGCTCACGTTTTTATTAATAATTTCGTTAATAATTAACAAATTTTTACGAATGAATGCTTTTTAGAAAGCCAAAGAACTATAGAATATCGTGCATATATGTTTTTTCATTCAGAGATCTCTAAAATTGTATTAGGGGTGACCAAAGCAAAAAAAATCTTGAGAATTTTGATTTTTTTAAACTTTAAGCCGTTTGCGGCACGTCTAGATGACCTCCGATTGGGATGAAACTTAAAATTTATATGTATTCTAACTATCTGCATAATTTGACGGGGTGTCGCTTTAAAAATAATTTGAACATTTTAAATAAAAGCCGTTTTAGAGCCCATTTTCGACTAAAATCTATTTTGCTCTATATCTCTAAAACTGTGCCTGATGGAAAAATTCTAAATACATATCTGAATTCAGAATGAATAAATGCACTAGGTTCACTAATCAGATTTCTTGTGAAAAAAACCTTGTCGACTAGTGTTATTATCCTAAATAATGTTTTGAATCATTATATGAAACAAAATAGATATTTTTATTTGTTATTTACCTGAGATAAAGTGTTTAAAGTGTATTTGAACTTCGTTTCAGACAAATTTCTTGTTTTTTATTGAGCATAACCTCTGACACTGACAGTTGATTCAACTTATTTTATGTTTAAAATTTAATTCTGTAAAGAATCTGTACTTCTCTTGATATCCTTTACGAGCACAATTGATAATATCACAAAATTTTGGCATCTTTGAGTATTTGGAGAGCCTAAATAACTCACAAACAAACATTATCATATAAATCCCTATGTAAATGCATTGAAGTTTGTCCTTCAACATGAAATTTCATGTTGGGGTAGGTAAGTTATCAAAATGACCTATAACTTAACCCCACTGCCCTCAGGGCTTTGTTGGTTACAGTAGCGTGGTAGTTTATTCCCAGAAATCTGTCTCTCTACTGGTTTAAAAAGCGGCGGACAAGTGAGAAATTTTTCTTTAATGTTTCTCACTTTTTTAGTAACTTGCACGGTTAACTCGCATATAAGGAGAAGTGAATTTTATTGGTGTAGGTCGAGGGTCCGGTGGCTTGGTGCAATGGAGAGCACACCGATGCCCCGGATAGGCTGGAGATCCTGCGTTCGATTCCTGGGTCGTAATAAAGAACACTTAATTAAAGTCTTGTTAAATATTTATTTATTTGTTAATATATTTATGACTCAGTTAACGTCCGATCCGAAGTATTTTGAATACTAATATCTTATTCAAATATATAAATATTTAACAAAATATAATAAATTTAACATAGTTTAGCATAAAAAATTGAATTAAATAAATTCCATACTTTCTTTAGCTACTCCCCTAATGTCAATTATTTTGATCAATTTAAATAACAAAAATGTTTATTTAATTTGTTACACTTTCCACTAATTTCGTCTTAATGACAGAGCAATAAATATCAACAGCTCCTCCCCCCTCCGTTAGCTAATAACAAATCAATCACACGAAGGTATAAAGTACGTCTCATTCTTCAAATAAAAGCAATCAATATTTGAACAAGTAATTTTCTATCTCTCTCATATATTAAATAAAACAAATTTAACTTACTCCTTTGAATGATAGCATTTAAAACTCTTTTTGATTCGCTTGTTATTTTGAAGGCCTTTAAATTTAAGTATCAGCTATCTTTCTATTTATTAAATGTTTGATATTTGTGCTTGAGTGAACGATACGAACCAAACACTATAAAAAAAGTCCATTATGAACTTTTTAAAAATATTTTTACTCTCCTACATAAATAGACAAATTCATTTAAAAAATGGATATTTTATAGACTTCATGAAAGGCCAATAAACAGCCAAACTGAATTCAACTTTCATAAATTTTTTATTTGAGTTTTAGTCAATTTTAGATGAAACCATTATATTTAACAATTTATAAAATTCAAATTTATTTATATTTATTTATTTTTGTTTTTGTATCAGCTTTTGCCTTTTATCTTCATTAACTTTATTGAATTTAATAATTGATCTCTGCTCCAGTGATGTTCTCTCCGTTTCTAATTATTTATTTATTGATCTTTCCCAAAGGAGGAAACTTGCCACCCACCTTCTATAATATTTCTTAAACCAATAAATTCTAGACTTCATCATTCAGAGTGTTGTCGATCGACCAAATATAAGTGGTTTATAACAATTTAGAAAAATATTTTCTTTTCATCTTTTAGTGGTTGATTCTGTTATGATTATTATTCGTATTAAAAATCTGTATTTTACTATTTGCTTATGTAAAATTTATTATATTCATTTAAAAAACTTTAAAGAATAGATGAATCGATTGATGGTTGCAGTAAATGAAACAAAAATTATTTTTCAAAACGAAGTTTCCGTCACAAATCGCGATCCTCTTCAAGACTTAGATATTGTGAATGCATCAAAAAACGGCTCTAATGATTGTTTTTAAATTTGAAATATATTCTATTTCCATAACAATACCAATATTAAATTGCATAAGGTCACGTCTTTGGGAAAATTCGGGTACTAGTACTTTACTGATGTACTTTTTTTAGTTTTTTTTCCAATGTTTTCAATATTCTCTTTAACAATTTTTTCCAAATTTTAAATATTTACTAAATTCCGTTTAATCTCTCATTTGGGAAACTTCGAGTATTAGAACTTTAGTAATGTATTTTTTTAGTTTTTTTCCAAATATATATAAAAAAAAAACGCCGACCTCCATCTCGGTCAAGCCGGGACTATTCATTTAATGAATTAATTTGGGAAAGATTTTGGATTTTTAACGTCACTGTTCTAAGGTTGATTTTCAAAGAGTATATTGGACTAGTTAATAATTCATAGCTAAGAATCCTTCTATACTAAATTCATAGCTAAGAAAATAAAACTCTTTGAGGTAATCAATTTAATTTCTTGAGGTGGCAGTTGGAAGATCTTAAAATTAAAGCCATTACATTGTAGGCTATATTAATTAATACCTAAATCTTTGTTTTCATGATTGTAATCAAACTCTCGCCCCCCTTGGTTTCAAAAATTTATAATCTTCGCTATCCAAGATTGAAGAATTTTTGAGTTTGTGTAAACCTACTAGGCAAGATAGAAGTTTTCAAGAAATATTTCTTTGGTGCACATAAATTCTCGCTTTTTGTACTAACTTACTAATGAATTTTAAGATCGTCAAAGGAATTAATCAAAAAATTCATTAGTGATTTTTTTTCTCCTAAATAGAAGAGAAGTCAGGTGAAATTCAATGTGAGAAACCTAGAAAAAGCGTCTGTCTGTATTACCAAAACAAATAGATTCATCCAAATTATATTTATATTTTGTATCAGACTATAATTTTTATATTTATAGTGATGAAAGTATCAATTCCTGCTCTAACGTCGACAATTAAAAAAATTAAATATAATATTATTGCTCTCTTATATAATAAGAAGGATGTATTTTTAGCTCTAGCACGATGTTTAATAAAATCTTATCTATCTCATATCTAACGAGAAATTAAAAAAATAAATCAGCCATATCTCGTATCTTTTTTTTCCATTAGCCAGTTTTTCATTCGAGCTGCCTATCAACGAATTAGAGGCGAGCGTGGCTTATCGGATAAGCTGAGGCTTAGTAATACGAGGTAAAAAGTCACTCGAGTTCGAACCCAACTTGCCGAAAAAATTCAACCAAAGTCGTACGTCTCTGCTGGAGCAAAAGGGCGTACACATCCCCTCCAATTCCAGGCACTTAGGGCCTGAGGGATGGACATAGGAATTCAGGGGTAAAACATCACCCGAATTCGAACCATTCCTAGATCGGGGGAGCACAATAGATCTGATCTAGAAGGTCGCAGTGCAAAGAGAAGCCCCAGAACAACTAATCAATCAATCAATCAATCAACGAATTAATTTATAAAAAATTGATTAATCATAAATAAATGACTTTATTTATATTATATATTTATTTTATATTATATTCGATATTTTCAAATCAGAAAGATATATTAATTGCGTTTTCATTTTTTTTTTTACTACCCCACAATACCAATCTTATTAAAATTTTTTATCTCACGTTTTATCAAAATCATAAATAACAACTGATTTGTTTATTTTGTGTTTGATTAAAAAAAAAAAAAATCATGGAAATAAATTCATCAATAAAATCATTTTAACATTGAACGAAATTGGATGGTTCAATTTTGAAAAATAAACAAATTTGAATGAATCGAAACAAAATCTGATTAAATTAACTTTTAAAAGCAAAAATGATATGTATATTACACGTTTTGTCGTTAATTATAGTGAGTTATTTAATATGAAGAGGAGAAAAAATATGTAGATTTTTGTTAGTTATTTGAAAATTAAGTAATTACATTGGGGTAAAAAAAAATTTGAAATTTTATTATTTCTAACAAACTAACAAATATAATTGAGTTGAACCTACAGAATAAAATTTTCTGTAGATTCAACTCAATTATATCTAAGAACAAATTTGCAATCATCTCTTTATTTAATTATTATAAATTATAACAGATTATTTCACATCTGCCATTAATTTCTAGCATTATTATTATTATTCATTTAATTTGACCTACTTTGATATAATCTAAAAGCATAATCTACAATCGAATTGTCCCTAGAGTATTTTAACCTTGAAAAAGCACCCTTTCCAATAGAATAAGCACGTTATTTGGCTAATTGAACACAGGCAATTGGGCCCCATTTGGGGAATTGCGGATTGTGGGTGGGTTGGGGTGCAATATCACTCACCCTGGGCAGCAGCAACAACAAGCTCACACATTCGCAGAAAACAGTAGGCCACACGTATACTTATGCCGTGGGGAGTAGTAATCACACAGGGTTGTCCGTTTAAATCCAATTTGAGTTCTGTAAAACGACTTCCTTGGAGAGCAAACACACTAATGGTGGAAGTCTTTTTTTTTAACTCTTGAACTCTCTACTCTTCGACTTTGTAAGAATAATGGTATATTGAACTTGTTCTACTCACTCTTATTCATCTAAATATTGAATCATTTTCCCCCAAAGGACAACAAAGCTGGTCAAGTTTTTTCTTATAACTGAATGAAATATTTTTGAAAGTCAAATTAGAAATTATAAAGTTTCTTAAAGTATACAAGTTTGTCTCTCATTTTGGTAAAAATGTAGAAAAATTAATAATTAATTATGATACATTCTACGCTTGTGTATAAAATAAAAATAATTGGCCTTAAACTTTCAATTCAATGATATGTAAAAAATACAAATTCCAACTTGGCAGCTCGTGATCGCCATCCGTGGTATCCACAAACTGTGAGTTCCTGAGCTTTATGTTATTTAAATTTCAAAATTATGTTATGTTTGTTTATATTAAATCAATAAAATTCAATTTGTTCTTGTTTTAATTATATTATGCAATAGTGAGAAAATTTATTTATTACGCTTATAATAAAATAAACCAAAATTTATTCTTTATTTATATTTAAAACAACTTTAATTCCTAAAAAAAAATAATAAATTATGTGGATAGAGATATAGCATATATATATATAAATCTGCGCATTCGGCGTCAGTAATCAATCATCTAGAAACATGAAATTGACACAGGAAAGGGTTTGGGACTTGAATCTCTCTAAAAATAAAAAAAAATTCATTGCCGGCGTTAAATTTGAAATGAAATAAATTTAAACATTTTTTTAAATAAGCACTCTTTCATTTCCTTTCTTTTTTTAGATCCTTGTAATTAATGGAATAAAAATTGAATGAATATAGAATGAAGATTAATTAGAATGAGAGAATAAATATCCAAAAGAATAAAATTCACTATCTTGATTGGATTGGTGTCAGGAAGGTATATAAATAGGCTACCCACATGACCATACCTATTAATTGCAATAGAACTTCTTTGTTTCATCTTTCAACATTTGATTTCACTAATTTTCAGGCAAAAACGTTTCGAATTTATATGCATCCTGTTGCTTAATATTATAACCAGCCTGATTTTTTTATTTAGTCCTATATTAAAAAAAGATGTATTATTAAATTGAATTAAAAAAGTTTTGATAAGTTTGAAAAGTCGATAGGAAATAA
>JAKCPI010003745.1:0-16316 GCA_023213315.1 Euborellia annulipes | reverse complement strand
TGCACAAATTCGTGCCGCAACAACAATGACAACTTTGTGCCTAATCTATATATAATAATTGCGGAGTGTCCGTCTGTCTGTCCGTCCGTCCGTCTGTCTGTCTGTCTGTCTGTCCGTCTGTCACGCTCTGTTTGACCAACTTCCCATTGGAATTTTGAAACGAAATTTTGCAGTCTTATAGAGGACGTTATGGAGAGTCCCGGAAAAATACTCGGGTCCCGAAATTCCTATAACTTTTCGAGTTATTAATTCTTAAAGTTACGATTTCTCCCATAGGAAATGTATAGAGAAATATTTAAAGTATTCTTTGCAGTTGTGTATTCTATGAAGGTAAACAAATCCTCAAGCAGGCACTGGACTGGAATACTTAGTTGTTAGTATTAATAATAATTTTCTTTTCATAATTAAGAAAAGGCGAGGGTCCGCCGCAGGCGTCCCGAAACCAGCTGACAGGGGGTCCAGGGGCGCGTAGTCCCCCTGGCTAGGCTGCAAAAGCCCGCCGAAGGCGAGCGGCGCAGCTGGTTTGTTTATAAACCTACAGGATGGACGAATAAAATTTAGTCCGAAACGTCTCCCTTTTCGGCATTTGGCTCTCTTTATTTGCTGCACCTGTACTTGCTCTCTTCCAGTCTGTCTGAATACTGAAGATGGTTCTTAAATAAAAAGAACAGAAACGTCTCCGATGATTGAACCTTCTTACAGAGTGTATTGGCTACTCCTGTCCATAATCATCCATCTACTTATTTAATTTTGCGATTTTACCTATTTTTTTTTTAGCTTAACTCGTAAATTTTTAACTTTGCCCACCAACCATAGGTTGGGCAGGTAAAGTTAATGTAATCGTAAAAAAATCAAAATTTTTCTGAAGCTGCCAAAAGCTGCGTTTTGAGGTCCTCTGAATCCATTTAAGTAATTTTTGGAATGATGTCTCTGTGTGTGTCTGTGTGATGTCTGTGGTAATTTTTTTTGTCAACGAAAACTCAAAAACTATTCATCCAATTGTTTTGAAATTTTGCACACATAAACTAGGGGGTAGAGGCCAAGAACTGAAAAGCTTTGGTAAACATCGGTAATATGATATATAATATTAGTACCCTAATTTGTTATAAATTTGTTAAAAAATTATATATATTTGAAAATTTAGCATAATAACAGAGCAAAATCAAAACAAATAAACAAACGCGTTGCGTTATTTCTTTGAATAATGGGTAGGCAAAGTTGTGCGCTCGGCTTAGTTCGGCCCTTTATTATTAAGAGAAGTTTCTCAGATTTGTTACTTTTTCTCCTCTCTCGATAAAAAGTTGACATCCTCTCCCATCCATTCCCTCTGCTGGTTGCTATGTTAAGGTCATAAGCCTTCCAGTTCTTATATATATGTATATCATTTTCACTTTCATTTTTCTCTTCATTTTATCTCAAATGAAATTGGAACCTGGCAGAAGGGGAAATATCAATTTTAATGGACCACAGCCTCGCTCTCTTTCGGGCTAATAAGGCCATTAATTCTTATGTTTGGGCAATTTTTAAAGGCCTACTTTGTGCCATTTTTGATATCCATGTCTTTCCATACTTTTTTGTGTAAATTAACCTTTTATGTGTTTTTGTTTTTGTATCCTATTATTTTAATAACCAATTTATTTCTATATTTTGTTTTCCGTTATCACATATGCAATCATTATCATATATTCAATATGATATCACTTTTTTATCCCTAGTAAATAAATTAAAATTAATTAAAGAGATATAAATAAATAAATATTTTGGAATCTAATCATAACACATTTCCTCCATACGGATATCCTGCCAGGTGTATATCATCCAGAAATGACGTCTTTTTTCCTCTCTTTCATTCATTTATCTACACTAAGTCAGGGTCAAGCACAAGATGGTCCATCACAGCCTCTTTCTCTTTCCTTCTCGGTCTCTTTGATGCTTGTACTTGAGTGAGATGCAATCCCATTAACCCCCATTTAGCTACCATTACTAACATTTGGTCATTCCGGAGTTGCGAATTACTTACGTAATACACAATAAAACACTATTAACGGTACTAGATACATATAAAAAACTTTTTTTATTCTTATTTAAATTAGTTTAATTGATTTATATCCGAACAAGCTTTTTATTTTTCTAGTTCAACTTATTCTTAACAGAGAATTTTTCTGGAAGGGACTATTTTCATACTATCAGGATGACCACCTCTCATCACTCAAAATGAATAAATTAAAAAAAAATATATATTTTTTATAACCTCTATTCAGGTCTATTCTCTAAAAACAGACGATAAAATTTAACAACAACAAATGTATTTTAAAAAGTAAAGTAATAACATCAGCGTTAAAAAATACTATTCTCTAAACCAGTGAAGTTAATATTTTATTTTTTAGCCCCAGGTGTTACCGATTCACATGAAGATAGCTATGTTTTCTGCTTGTTCGTGTTTTTAAACCCCTCGATAACCTCTCGTGCTTGTGCATTACTAACTTGATTTGTTATTTTCAATCTAGTAGGTCTTTCTGACACATCAGCGTTAAAAATTCTATTTTCTAAACAAAGTTTTAACAGCGACGTTAACATGTTGCTTTTTTCAAAGCTCTCAAAAGCATAACTTTACTTTTAGGTTAAAGACGCCATTTTGATGCATTAAATAGGGGGTTAAAATATTAAAGGCACCCCCTAGACATGACATTAATTTTTAACACTATTGACTAAATGTTAACGCTTCTGCTTTAAAGTTTTAGCTTACAGAATAACTATTTGTGGCAAGGAAGTGTTAAAATGAATTAAAGCTGTTTACAGATGTTAAAAGTTATCGTTTTTGCTTAGAAAATAAACCTGAATAACGTTTAAAATTTTAATACTATATTACTCTCTCCATATTTTTATTTATTTTATTTGGAATTTTGATGGGGAGAGGAAGTGTTAAAATCCCCATAATATCCTGTGAATGGAATTCAAATGCTTTTATACTCGTATAACAAAACCTTAGATAGTATAATCCCAGTCAGCCATATAAAAAAAAAAATCTTTTTCAGGGCTCTGATTTTTTAAATATTTTATATTTTTCTTGATTAAAATATTTCTATTATTCTTAAATAAAATATTTCAAAATATATCTACGAGTATATAAACTGTACAAAATTAAACATTTAATTAAATTAAATATCTTTTGGCCAAATTTGATATCCAATTCATTTGAAATAAATTTTTTCGACTGGGACGGGATGCGAACCTTTGGTACAAATGGCCAGCGCGCTAACCACAACACCAAGGCCCCATTATTCCCTTAAATATTAGTAAACGTGTTTGTTGTTCATCGTATATAATTGCCTCCTATAACACCGTATAATAGTATAATACTAAAATATCTTTTTTACCAGTAAAAACATAATAATAGGTGCACTGTCCGGCTTTAACGAATAGTTTAATCTCGATTCAGTAAAACGTTCTACTTATAAGAACAGGCATCAAAACCTTTTTATCTTGAGCCTGGACATTTATATCTAGTTGATAGTCCTTTTGTTTAGAGAAAAAATTTAGATATTTATAAAGAGATAACCGAACTGGGATAAGGGATCTTTAAACATATGTAAAAAGCAGGTTATATTTTTGTTTCCAAAAATTTTAATTTCAACATCCGACAGAATGACATGACATTCTTTCTATACTATTCAACATTAACAAGATTTACCCATGATAATCTCTTGAGGGTGATTTAAGATTGAAATGAAATAGTATAATGAATAATTTAAAACATATCACATATAATATACATCTCTCTCTCTCTCTCTCTCTCTTCTGGAAACTTTCATTTTAAAATTAATTTAATTCAAAATGTCAAAAAGGCTATTTTTATTTTTAACAAAAAACAACAGGGATAATATTTTTTTTTTAAACACACACTTTTTACTCACTCACACTCACATTCACATTCTTTTCGGCAACATAGGCCATTTAAGACTTAAGTATTTATAATATATAAATATATTTGGGGCCTAGACATTATTATTTAAGCTATTTGGTATTCAAATGGCTTAAATAAAATCATCCGACTGCCTGGGGTCCGAACCCGCAACCCTTGGTATAGAAGATTAACACGCTAACCTCTACACCAAATTCGAGGGCAGTGATAATATTAATAAGGTTAGATAATTAATACTGGAGTAAATTATTCACCGAGCTTGGTTAAATTAATTTTTATAAAATAAGAATTTGATTATATAATAAAACTAAAAATAGTGGTTTTGTCTTCCCATAAAATTTGAACTTTGTGACTACAAATCCAACAAAATATTAGGTATACCATCTTCTTGATGTATTTTGCATTCGTTTGGAAAAATTTTCCATAACATAAACCTGGCTCGGGCCATCGGGGCTTGGTGTAGGGGTTAGCGTGCTAACGGATCCCAGGCATTTGGATACCAAATGGCTTAAATAAGAATATCTGGACCCCCAATACTGTAGATATATTTATCAATAACGGTTATCGTAAAAGTCTTTTATGACCTAAGTTGCCGAAAAGACTGTGTGTATGTGTGTGTGTGAATGGGAAAAAAGTGTGTGTAAAAAAAACAAAAACAAAAAAAAAACTATTTATTAAAAAAATCCAAACTCTATGTTGGATAGACAAAACCCCAATTTTTAGAATAATTTTAATAAAATATCAAATCCTATCTCTCTTATTGAAAACATTCAATTATTTTCATCTTCAATACTTTATATAGTATATAAAAGACAATGTCTGTCAGTCGTACTGTTTGTTTATAACGTATAGACTCCGAAACTACAAATTCCGGGATCCAATCTCAGCAATATGGTCACTTGTTTCACTAGCAAAATTGGACCCACAAAAATCTTAAATAAATCTATATTTCTTTATCACAATCTATAACTATATATTTCATACACAGTACAGTTTTAGTAAAATATAATAAAGTAAAAATTTTTGCTTAATTATTTACAAACCTGCTGTCTCATTGTGAAAAACGTTGTATCAATCACATGTCTTTTTTTTATTTGAAATCTATGCAAAACTCAATGTCGTTTTTGTTTAATTGATCTTTTTTTTGGAATTTGAACATAAATAGAAGCAAAAAAAATAGAATTCCAATTACAGAAAAACCAATATAATTATGTAACTTTAATTATCTCTAAAATGCTAATTTATTTATACATGTATAAAAAAATAATAAAGCAACTTCCTCACTTTATCACAACCGCTTTTACACTGCCCTTTTTTTTAGCATAACCATTTTTTTTAACTTAAATTAATATAGAAGTCAATTTTTTGCTTAACTGTTGAGACGTCTACACACGTCTGCAAACTTGACAAGCATGCACGTGCGATCTTTTTGTACAAGGAAACTATAGCGTCTATAGGAGAATTTTGTACATTATATGTATTAGTATTAATATGTATTGTGGCTCTGTTTAAAGCAAGTGAGTTTTTCTTGTTATCTTCGAATAAATAACCTTCCGTGTTTGGCATATTTAGGTTAATTTTCGGCATAAGCTGTTTCTTGCCTTTGTGACGTGTGGTGCCGAATTTTTGACATGAATCCAATACTTTCTCTCTCTATATATTAACATATTTAGAGGTAAGAGAAAGTAAAAACTCATCTCAATAGAAATGAAAAGAAATTAATGAATTCTATTGCTTATTTAATTGTTTAATTAAGCGAAATGTTAATTTTATTGAGCTATTTAAAAGTATTTTTTATTCCTAAAAATCTTTTCAATAAATTATAGGAACCGACCGAATATTCAGTTTCGGTTACGGTTTCGGCCAGTTTCGGCCAAAAATCATGGTTTCGGCCGTAGTTTCGGTTTCGGCCAAAAAGTAGCCGAAACTTTCGGCCGGCCGAAACTTGAGTCTTAAAAAAAAAGGTCAAATGACTTTTTTTTTTTTTTTTTTTTTTTAAAACATTCACACTCACACTCACACACACATTCACACTGTCTTTTCGGCAGCTCAGGCCATATAAGACATTTACGATAACCGTTATTTATGAATTTATATATATTAGGGTCCAGGCATTTTTATTTAAGCCATCTGGTATCCAGATGGCTTAAATAAAATCATCGGACTGCCTGGGGTCGAACCCGCGACGTTTGGTATATGAGGTTAGCACGCTAACCTCTACACCACGCCCCGTGGGCGTCAAATGACTTGATCTTGAAGGAGAAAAAATTTTTGTCTCCCTAAAAAAAGGTAAAATGATTTTCATGGAGGGGAAAAAAATTAAAAAAAAAAAAAATTACATTTTTTTATCGAAAATGCAAGTTTCGGTTTCGGTTACGGTTTCGGCCGAAACTAAGGTTGAGGCCGAATATTCGGTTTCGGCTGAAAATCTTGTTTCGGTCGGACCGTAATAAATTATGACCAACCTGTTGGAATTTATTCCTATGTAAAAAATTCGTAAGGGAGCGTACAAGTATTGCGTAACGCAATTTTTGAAGATTTTTGATCCCCCCTCCCCCCCCAAGTAACGCGCCGTAACATTTTTCTGGACCTTCCCCCTAGACGTTACGTAACGCTCAAGTGGCCATTTTTATCTAAAAGTCACAATTATGTGCGCAAAGTACCGGAAAGTCGCTAAAATACCAGTTACGTAACGCGTTGTTCAACCCCCTCCCCCCTCCCCTTGTAACGCATAGTAACGTCGTACGAGACCCCCTCCCCCCAAATTGCTTTACGTAATACTTGTACGCTCCCTAAAATATATTCGTCTCTTCATTAGCGAAAATAAAAAAGTTCCAATTACTATAAAATATTGGCTTTGAAATATTTTTGTATATACCCCCGGTAATTATGCATCCAAACGCACAGTTAAAGCCCGATGAACACAGAATTACACGGCGGCTTGCGTTTCTGTATGCGACCTTGGATCACCCAGTAAATAACAGGCATGTTCAAGGCTAATAGATGACAAGGTTGTCTCATACGGCTCGGCCAATCAGAGCGAAGGCGGGAAATCGTCATCAAGAAGCCCAAATTTGAATTCTTATTTAATATATAGTATTTATCTCTCTCTGACTTTTTACGATTTATATTTAAAAGTTGTTCATTTTAATTTTCTTTCATCATTTTTGATAGTTGAATATAAATTTTAAATTGAAATATTTAATTTTTCCTTTTAGTTTCTCTTACCTATATAACAATATTATATAAGTAGAAAGTATTTTTTTCCGAATTGTCTTCATTTTTGTTTTACTTTCTATTACCGTATTTAATTAATATATTTAAAAAAAAAAATTATTATTTTCTCTAGTACTGAAAAAAAAACATTAAATAATATTTCAAAAAAATAAAAATGGAACATATTTTAAATAAAATAAATAAATTTATTACGACCCGCTTAGAGGCACCAGTCCCTGGTGGCTAGGTCCAACAAACACAATACAAATTTAAATATAATAACAAATATAACAAAACAAATCAAAAGGGAAAAAAAATAGAAATGTATAGTAAACGTCGCATTAGCCATTCCGACATTCGCCTTAAGTTGTTAAGGAAAACCTGGCCAAAAACCTTGAAAGGATGGTATGACCTCCTTACCAAAACTATTTCATAAGAAATAAATATTAATAGAATAATAGACAGGAAAAGAGAATGTCAGCCCAACAGGACAGCCCCTATCGAATAAAAATCCTGTCAATCCAGAAGGCGTTTCGGTTTTAATTAAATAAAGCCATCATCAGTTCTCAAGAGATTATTGTCTGTGCAAATGTTATATTTTTATATAATATTGTATATGTTTATATAAAACAACACTCTCTGCATCCCAACCTTGAGCCAATAATCTCTTGAGAACTGATGATGGCTTTATTTAATTAAAACCGAAACGCCTGTCTTGTTCCTGTCTATTATTCTATTAATATTTATTTCTTATGAAATAGTTTTCTTCTTTTTTTTAAGATTTTTTCTTCCTTCGTCAGAAAGTTTTCTTTTCATTAAAGAAATTCTATTAGTAACTACTCTTTGAGTATTAAAAAATTTTATTCTAAGTAAAACTCTTAATTTAACGAATGATTTTTCTAAAGTTATAGGAATTTCTGGGCATTTTTTAAATACATATTTAGTTATTTTATTTACTATGTTTTTTTCTTTTTTTAAACTGCCTTTGTTATATTTTTTTCTTCATCTATTTTATCTTCTTCATCTTTTTCTGTCTGTGAAATATTTGTTTGTAGACTTGAAGTTTCAGAAACCTTCTTCATTAAATCTTCCAATATTCCTTTTTCTTCCTTTCTTTTATCTCGGGCCAATCGAGCTGATTCTTCAGGAGTTGGAACATCACTGGGTTTTAAAAATAACGATGGAACAGCTGAAAAAATTGATATATTAATAATAAATAAGATATTACTAAAATAAAAAGTAAAATTAGAATCTCAGTGTACATGGGTATAGCCTATAGTGAAAAAAGCCTTGTATATATATAGAGTATTTTTTACCTACCTGTTGGCTTTAATTGAATTTTGGGAGGTAAATCCATAATTTTCCGCTCGCATGTCTTCTTGAAAATCAGATTTTGCACGTTGCAAATTCCTCCCGTTTTTGGATTTACACAATCTTTTCGATAACTTCTTCTAATCCATTCTTTTCGTAGGTTATCATCTTTTTGGAAATGAAAAAAAACAATAATTTTTCTTCTCCTTCCTTTTGTTTATAAAAAGAATTTTTACAAATTGCAACTGAGCAAATTGTTCCAGGCATCTAAAAGAATGATTAGAATCAAATATATATTTTAAATAATTGATTTAGTATTTCATTAATTACCTTGAATCCATGTAAAGAAAGCGCCACAAACACACAAATGAAAAGTTGATTGAAAAAGATGAAAAAACAGCCTAAATCGAATATTTTGAAAAAGGTTATGATTAGAATGAAATATATATTTTTTAACTATTTGATTTAACATTCAATTAATTACCTCCAATATAAGCAAAAATGATAAAACAATGTCCAAATCGATTTATTAAAGCACGTGTAATGTTAAGAACAAAATATCAAATAGCTATATGCACTCAGAACGTTTGTCACTAGGGAATCTTGGACTCGAGTGACGTCATCTGCCAAAACCCCCCACCATTTTCCACTCCGTATGAGACAACCTTGTCTTTCTACTAACCTTGAGGCATGTTTATGTGTTTCATTGGAGTCAAAACCTCACATGTCTCACTCTTTCCCCCATTGTGTTAACTGTTACTAAATCCAAAAAATTTGCAATAACTCTTAGGATGATAAATAAATACGCAAGTAATTTTTTTTACATATGTAAATTAAATATCTACCATATTTAAATAAATCAATACATTTTATTAGTAAAGATGGTCATTTATTTATTTATTAAAATAGGGCACTTTTTTAATTTTATTTTTCAATAATAAACTTTTTAATAATGGTGGCGAGTGTTGAGTTGGAGTATTGTTGGCCCACTCCTCTTCCCCTTGGGAGGTGGGGAGGATTTTCTCCTTTCACCTGATCTCAGTGAGTGAGACTCCCCACCACTCCTGCTTCCCTCCCTCCATACAAGCTTCTCGCTCAGTCTTCCTTTTCCCTCTCCTCTTTAGATGAGGTGGACTGCTGACGCCGGCTGGTTGAACAAAACAAAGGCTACATTTTCTCTTTAAAAAATCTGCATACAACTAGGTGATTGATTTAAATATATATATTTTTTTAATTTTTGGCATTCTCTAATAAATAATATATTGATATATAGCTGCATTTAAAGAAAATTATTGTCATTGATTCAACTTATTTTATTTTTAATTATTTTTTTCTAATACTTTTTTTTTACACTTTGATAACTGCTCTTTTTAAGAAAATAAAAAATTCTTAATACTTTATAAAATATAATATATTTATATACGTATTTAGTATAATTATAGATCTTTATTTTATAATTCATAAAATTTAATTTTTTAGCCTGTCCATGTTATATTCTTTGAACGGTTTAATCATTGTTTATAATTATTCTACATTTTCTCTTACATCTTCATGCTTTCTTTTTAAAAATAGTATGGATATCTAAACAAATTTGATAAACTCATATCCACAGTATTTTTAAAAAGAATGTAAGAGAAAATGTAGAATAATTATAAACAATGATTAAACCGTTCAAAGAATATAACATTGACAGGTTAAAAAATTAAATTTTTTGAATTATAAAATATAGATCTATAATTATACTAAATACGTATATATCTAAACAAATTTGATAAACGCACTTATTGGTTTCGTAAAAATAATTCTTTAGATATTTTTCATAACCAGATCAGACACCCGACGACAAAGAGACAATAATAGATTTGTGATTTTTTTTTTAACACTCATTTCTCATTCACACACACATACACACAGTCTTTTTGGCAACTTAGGCCTTTTAAGACTTTAAACGATACTCGTATTTATATAATATATATTTATTTGGGGTCCAGGCATTCTTATTTAAGCCATTTGGTATCCAAGTGGCTTAAATAAAATTATCGAACTGCCTGGGGTCCGAACCCGCGACGTTTGGTATACGAGGTTAGCACGCTAACCTCTACGCCAAGCCCCGAGGGTAGATTTCTGAATTGAATTTAAACTCCTAGGAATTGAGTCTCTTTGTTGCCTCGTGGTGATGTGTGTTTCAGGTACTATTTTTAAAGCTTTCTTAATTATCCCTTTGGTCTTTTATTTAGAAAACATATAATTGTTATAATCATCGTTTATTTTGAAAGTAAATAAACCTTTTCATTTATATATATTTTTTTTTTTTATTTGCCTTTGCTAGAATGATTGCAGGTTTCAACTCCTTTGAGCTTTGTTTACTTTTAACTCTAAATAAATTAATTATAGGTGTTCTTAATCTATTTACAATATTTTTTTCTATTTGATATTTAAGCTTTACAATTTCGTTCTCTAAATTTTAATTAATCATTTTATCCAACCTTTTTTTTTAAGAGCATTTTTCCAAAGGAAAGAAACTGCTTTCACATCTTGGACGATATATAATAATTCATTTATATATACCCCTAGTGATAAACTATTGAAAAAACTAGTTTTTTTTTTGCCATAAAATTACTGCGGTTACTAAGGCCATATGAATTTGACTTTGCTTAACAACACGGATCTCGGTTGCTTTTGTTCATTCTTTTGTTGATTATATTTATAATATTGTATTAATAAAGTGTTTGAGTGTCTTGGCTCATCCTACTAATTTTAAGTAATTTATAGTATTTATTCTTTTTTAACTCATTTTTGTAATTTTCTAGTAATCATCTGTTTTCTCCAACGTCGAGTATACTCTTCAAATCTTCGAGGATCCGAGTTTGTCTACATCTTCGAGGATCCGAGTTTGTCTACATCTTCGAGGAAATGGGTTTCGCTAGTTCAACTTTTCAACTTCATTCTCAGCAAAAATTTTGTGAGTTTTGACTTTTTTTAAGAAGACTCAGATCTAGATTGCAATTTCCTCATAATGATTAAAAAAAAAAAAAATTCATTTCAATATTTGTTTAACAAGTAAACTAATTAACTAATCAAAATGAGCATAATAGCATCTGATAAGTAAAGGGTGGCATTTCCATCTCTATTTGAAAAATAAAACAGATTCAGAATACCTATATAAATTTGATCTTCATACACATTTCAGGAACTAACCTACACTCATCTTCAGAACAAAAGTTGGAGATATAATGTTCTTAATTTCAACTATTGGAGTAGATACTCAATAAGATATAAAAGGCAAGATAAATTTAATAATATCTCCTTCCTTTGTACTTATGATGAATGGCTAATTTATTTATTTTAAATACTTACATTTGTAATATGTTATTTTACTTTGTTATTAAAAAAAACATTTTTTAGTGTGAAACAATAATAACAGTAAAAATAACTAATTACTCTTGTAATTATCTTCTCTTTTACTCTAAACTAGAAATGGAATTGCTATCATTTATCTCTCAAATGTTGTACGTTTTTAAAATTCATGCTTATCAATCTGTCAGTAAAAATTCAATTAACACATTAAATAAAAATTTGAAAAATTAAAAAAAATATTAAGATACTGACTGTGAGTTGCAAATGAAAACAGTAAAATAAAAATAATAGCTATCAATATTAAAGTTTATTAAATTAGGTTATCCTTAGGGTTTTCAGCTTACTTCGAGGCCTCTCTACACCCAGTTTAGTATAGAAGCTCTATTAAATTTTTCGAAATTCTATAAAAAAAATTTTAAATAAACAGTGGTGGTTAATGAAGGAATGTGGCGTCTGTTGGCATAAAAAAATTAATAGCCTAAATAATTTATAATAAATGATACTAAAATTATATAATGGAAAAATAATGACTGATTTTTGCGGTGTGAGACAGATATTAACCATATTTTCTTTCAGATGAGAAGAAACTGTAAAATAAAGATCTTACCAAAATAAACTATCCTCTTTTTCATTCATTGTTCCTCTGTTTCACAACGAAAGAGCATAATATAATAATCAAGTAGTTATACATTTTGGCAATTTTAATATTATCTTTTAATAATTAAAAATAGCATTAAATTGAAAGAATCTTTAATTAGCGAGAGCAAATACCTACAGACGCCACGCCATTGTTACACTACCTGTTAGTTTAGATTTTACAGAAGCCCTTCATCATCTACCGGCCTCATCATCTTCAAGATATCTCCAAATCTCGAAATGAGTTAAGTACCAACATCCCATTTAGCTGCAGGGAGGGGTAAAAAGGGTGGGGGGAAGGGTGGAAAATATAGCTCTAGGATGTTTTTCTCTTTCAGAATTCTTGGAAGAATTCGTGGGACTTCGAGGGATTGAGTGAATGAATTCTTCAAATTTAGAAATTAGGCTTTAGATAGGTATTTATTAAATAATTATTACCGCTCTAACGGTAGCCATAAGAACGAAATATTAAATAAATTATTGAATATTTTTTCAATTTAAAAAGGGTGAAAAGACTATAAATTTAAAACAACATTAAATAATCTGAGTCTTCTCCGTGCAAAAGCATTATAATAAAATATTGATTAACTTTTACAAATTTTTTATAATAAATTTATTCATTTTTTGGTATTTTAAATTAAATATTGTTTTAATACAATGCTTTTGATATGGGCTTTTCATTAATAATAATTAAGTTAATATATTGTATTTAATAATTAAGGAGTCAAAAGCATTATAAAAAAAAACCTTCCCTTAATTACTATTATCTATTTTATTATGAAAATTATATTATTCTATTAGTCTATTAATTTTGTCTAAAATCAAACTTCCAGTTAATTGTCTCTTACTTGGTTCAAAATTCGCTTCCATCAATAAAAATTTATTCACATTTTAAATTAATTTGAATAAGAAAATTTGTGAAGCTGAAAATTTTAATTGATAAAATAAAAATAAATTTCGATGTTTCACATTTGCCAGCCTCTCCGTAACGGTTCAATTTTATTTTACATAAATTTATTTTAATTTTATTTTATTAAAATGCTTTTGATAACTGGCTACATTATTTATATAAGAAAAGGCAAAGGCTGCTCTTTATATATATACTCTGTACAGGATATATAAAAATAAAATACACTTAAAGTGTGATTTAAATTTAAATCATTAAATTATTGCTTAACATTTGGAAGATATGAAAATGATATACACTTTCGAAAAAATGATAAGGATTGTTTTATTTTTATATCTAAAAAAAAGTGTTGAGTTGTTGGAGGTTCAAAAAGTTGACATATGTTTATATACTGGTAAATATTAACTAAAGATGGCGATGTTGATTAAAAAAATCAGAAATATTTTCAAGTTTTATAAAAACTTATAATATTTCTAGAATTAATTTTTATGATATATCTAGACCTATATAAAGTCATCTATGATTTATACTGAAGCCTCCTTCAATTCCTATGCCAATGCCTAAATATTTTGTAAATTAGTGGCGTAACAAGGAGTCTGAAAACAAAAGCAAAGAGGCATCTTTTTTTTTATTTTGGAATAAGTAAACAGGTGAAGAAAAATCTTTTTATTTTCATTCAATGATTTTAATAATTTACCTTCAAATTTACTACATATTGATTTACAAATTAAAATTTATAATATTTATTTTAATTATTAAAAAAAAAAAATTTATTTTACTATTTCAATACAAATTAATATTATTATTTTTTCATTTAGGTTGATTATTCTTATCCCTTGTATCCACAGTTACGCTACTAATATATTCTCTGATGGATCAGTAAATAATCGGGAAGTGAAGGAAATTGTTGTTTGTCCAAAACTTCCTGGATCCTCTTGTTGTTCTTTATTTTTTAAGGACCGTTTACATTTTTTTGTAAAAGGAGAACTCCTTCAGAACTCTGATCTCTATAAAATCAATATAATCCATTGGGAATCCCCTTTTTAGGTAGTCTAGTGAAATGAGTAATGAGAGGAGTTTTTCCTTCTTTTTTTCATAAATTTTTGAAATTTGTCATGTTTCATTTGGATTCGATCTCTGAGCTGAAGTAATTTCGAACAGCAAGGGATGATGGAGTGGGGATGAGGCGTCAATGATTCTCCATGGATCCACTCCCTTGTGGAAAGTACATAGCGTTCCCTTTTATTTTCGTATTGAATAAATAGATATAGGTAGGGATACAACAACTCCCATTTGGTACTTAGTTCAGTTTGGGTTGCTTTGCTCTGAGCATTTGAATCCAATGAAAATACAACAAATTTCTTTCGATCAAAATTAAAATCTTTCTTTCGGCCAAAATTAATTTGTTTATTTTAGAGTAGGGCAAGGTATAAGGGAGAGGGGTGGGGATCATCCTCCGGGGCTGATAGGGTTTCTTTTAGTTCAGGTCCCTTAGCTAATTTCTATTATTTTCAATGATTTTCTAAATGTTGGA
Organism: Euborellia annulipes; assembly: GCA_023213315.1. Classification (NCBI taxonomy): domain Eukaryota; kingdom Metazoa; phylum Arthropoda; class Insecta; order Dermaptera; family Anisolabididae; genus Euborellia; species Euborellia annulipes. Next base: position 1,433 of record JAKCPI010003745.1, on the reverse strand, counting down.
GGGTGATCAACCTTAATGACTTATTTAATGAATTTTTTTCTCTTTTTTTCGGCATTTTGCCTTGTATATAATATAATATAAAGCATCTTTTTGATCTATTTCGATATATAAATAAAAATCAAGACATCAAGATTTCATCTTTAGACTTACACGGCTTAATACAAAGGAACATTGGTTGCTTCAGAAAATTTTAATATATTCAGAATCCCCCGAATTCAAGTTTGTTCTCAATTTCTGAATCTTTTCGTAACAACATGAAGACCCGAAGATTTGAAAAAAGTGTGCTACCCTGTGTTTTATCTATCATAGACTCTAAACATATTCTTGTATGATGTATTAAATGTTAAATTTTCTACCAATAAAACATCCCAAATTCCTTATAGTCTCCTCGGCATACTCATATTCATTATTAATTCACAAAATTGAGAATTAATTTTGAATATGGGTTTTTTTATTTAATCTCGAGATATTTTTTGTTTAAAGGAAAGCTGTTTTTGAAGATGATCAACTGGACACAAAATCAACTTATTGAAAGAAAAGCTAAGCTTTTTGACCAATGATTTATTCAAGGAAGATCAACGTTTTGATCCTGTTTAGGAATATCCTCAGGAATCTCCCTCTTCAAAATATAATTTTTGAATGGGGATAATTCCCTGAAAATAATCATAAATTCCTTTGAATTATACATTTTGGTCTAAAAACTTTTCTTTTTTTTTTATTTCCATGTTCTCTCAGGAAAAATCAACTTAAATATAAAGGGTTAGTATAGATTTAAAATATATACTCGTATTACATGGGCGCCACAGTAATGTGCAAATGCAAGCTTAAGATGTTTTCGTGCAAATAGCCGCATTAAATGTTTTGTGAAATTAATTATAATCGCTTTCAACAGGCTTTGCGGCTCTATAAAGTTCGATTCACACACATCAGTCACGTCACAATTCAGTCACCGTTTCGAATCATAACAGTCGTCGGCCAGTCTCAGTCAAAATAGTGGCTATATTCACATCTACCCGTCAGGTTATATTTTTTTTTTTTTTTTTTTTGGAATGGGTGCATAAGGTCCGAAGACCTATAATAATGACCAATAGTCACATGCAGCCAGGAAGAAAATAAAAACAAAAGGAGAAGCATAAAGGGGAAACCTCAACTGGCAGGAACTGAGAAGATGCCTGTTGAGGTTAGACTGGAAAGTTGTTCCAATCACGGGGAGGTCATGGGGACAAAGGAAGAATGAAATTGATTTGTTCTGTTAGTCGTGATCCTGAACAGCATAGGGATGCTGGGAAGATGCCTCTCTTGTGTTCCGTGAATTTGTTGCATTGGGTGGGATAATTGATTTTAATTCGGCAGAGCATTGACCATGGTAATACCTGTAGAAGGTTATATTTTGACTATACAGATTTAAAGCATGAAGGAGTTGAGCTATTAGG
>JAKCPI010003744.1:0-21485 GCA_023213315.1 Euborellia annulipes | reverse complement strand
TTAAATCAACAAAATTAATTAACAAATTTTTGTTTGCTCTTAAACATTTAAACAAGCCCATCTATTTCAAAAAAATTAATTATTATAAAGCATTTGAATATAATTTTTTTTTTTTATTAATGAAATTAGATCATGGTATTTATCCTAAACACTGATCTTATTGAAAGTAGAATTTCTTTCCTAAAAGGCAAGCTTTTTGATATCTAAATAAATAAATTATCGAAATGATGGCTATTTAATGGATCCATTAGATGAAGACATTGATCCTCTCTCCCTCTCTCCAATGGATCCATTCATTCTTTCTTTATTTCTCAACTGTCTGTCCATTCATCCATATCCACATAACACAGTTGCGCATCTCATCTCAGATTTCAATTAAAGTACACACGCGATAGATTCATAAAGTTGAGGTAGAAGGGAAAAGGGAGGTGGGGAAGTTATTAATTTATGACATCAAATTTGCCTGAGTTCAGGTTACATTCTCTTGCTTTTGCTACTTCCCCTTAAAATATGATTAGAAACTTTGTCTTTGCAAGAACCAATCATACACCATTATTGACTGTCTCTACTTCCTTTGTTCAGCATAATAAATTACATTTACATGCGTTATCATTTGGCCTAGGATTTAAGGCTTGTTTTGTAGTCGTCTGATCTTATAGACCAGTGGTTCCCAACCGGTGTGCCCCGGCACTCAAGGGTGCCGCGAGAATGCACTAAGGGGTGTCGCGAGATATTTAGATTAAAAAAAAATAAAATAAAGAGGCGAAAAAATAAAGTTTTGCTAAAAAAAAGGTCAAATGATTAAAATAGAAGCGGCAAAATTTTCCGTAGATCGGAAAAAAATTAACAGTTAAGCTTTGCCAAAAAAAAGGTCAAATGATTTTCACGCAAGGGGAAAAAATTTGCCCCAGGGTGGAAAAAAATTTCGATTTGATAGGGAAAAAAAAGGAAGGGTGCCGCTAGTGTGTAATATTATTCCCAACGCACCTTTGGGGTGCCGTGGACTTCAAAAGGTTGGGAAACGCTGTTATAGACTCTCACGAAGCATTAAACACTCGCCTGTTTTTATAAAAAAAATATACATGTGCACAAATTCGTGCCGCAACAACAATGACAACTTTGTGCCTAATCTATATATAATAATTGCGGAGTGTCCGTCTGTCTGTCCGTCCGTCCGTCTGTCTGTCTGTCTGTCTGTCCGTCTGTCACGCTCTGTTTGACCAACTTCCCATTGGAATTTCGAAACGAAATTTTGCAGTCTTATAGAGGACGTTATGGAGAGTCCCGGAAAAATACTCGGGTCCCGAAATTCCTATAACTTTTCGAGTTATTAATTCTTAAAGTTACGATTTCTCCCATAGGAAATGTATAGAGAAATATTTAAGTATTCTTTGCAGTTGTGTATTCTATGAAGGTAAACAAATCCTCAAGCAGGCACTGGACTGGAATACTTAGTTGTTAGTATTAATAATAATTTTCTTTTCATAATTAAGAAAAGGCGAGGGTCCGCCGCAGGCGGGCCCGAGCCAGCTGGCGGGGGGTCCAGGGGCGCGTAGTCCCCTGGCTAGACGCGAAGCCCGCCGAAGGCGGGCGGCGCGGCTAGTTTGTTTATAAACCTACAGGATGGACGAATAAAATTTAGTCCGAAACGTCTCCTTTTCGGCATTTGGCTCTCTTTATTTGCTGCACCTGTACTTGCTCTCTTCCAGTCTGTCTGAATACTGAAGATGGTTCTTAAATAAAAAGAACAGAAACGTCTCCGGTGATTGAACCTTCTTACAGAGTGTATTGGCTACTCCTGTCCATAATCATCCATCTACTTATTTAATTTTGCGATTTTACCTATTTTTTTTAGCTTAACTCGTAAATTTTTAACTTTGCCCACCAACCATAGGTTGGGCAGGTAAAGTTAATGTAATCGTAAAAAAAATCAAAATTTTTCTGAAGCTGCCAAAAGCTGCGTTTTGAGGTCCTCTGAATCCATTTAAGTAATTTTTGGAATGATGTCTCTGTGTGTGTCTGTGTGTATGTCTGTGGTAATTTTTTTTGTCAACGAAAACTCAAAAACTATTCATCCAATTGTTTTGAAATTTTGCACACATAAACTAGGGGTAGAGGCCAAGAACTGAAAAGCTTTTGGTAAACATCGGTAATATGATATATAATATTAGTACCCTAATTTGTTATAAATTTGTTAAAAAATTATATATATTTGAAAATTTAGCATAATAACAGAGCAAAATCAAAACAAATAAACAAACGCGTTGCGTTATTTCTTTGAATAATGGGTAGGCAAAGTTGTGCGCTCGGCTTAGTTCGGCCCTTTATTATTAAGAGAAGTTTCTCAGATTTGTTACTTTTTCTCCTCTCTCGATAAAAAGTTGACATCCTCTCCCATCCATTCCCTCTGCTGGTTGCTATGTTAAGGTCATAAGCCTTCCAGTTCTTATATATATGTATATCATTTTCACTTTCATTTTTCTCTTCATTTTATCTCAAATGAAATTGGAACCTGGCAGAAGGGGAAATATCAATTTTAATGGACCACAGCCTCGCTCTCTTTCGGGCTAATAAGGCCATTAATTCTTATGTTTGGGCAATTTTTAAAGGCCTACTTTGTGCCATTTTGATATCATGTCTTTCCATACTTTTTTGTGTAAATTAACCTTTTATGTGTTTTTGTTTTTGTATCCTATTATTTTAATAACCAATTTATTTCTATATTTTGTTTTCCGTTATCACATATGCAATCATTATCATATATTCAATATGATATCACTTTTTTATCCCTAGTAAATAAATTAAAATTAATTAAAGAGATATAAATAAATAAATATTTTGGAATCTAATCATAACACATTTCCTCCATACGGATATCCTGCCAGGTGTATATCATCCAGAAATGACGTCTTTTTTCCTCTCTTTCATTCATTTATCTACACTAAGTCAGGGTCAAGCACAAGATGGTCCATCACAGCCTCTTTCTCTTTCCTTCTCGGTCTCTTTGATGCTTGTACTTGAGTGAGATGCAATCCCATTAACCCCCATTTAGCTACCATTTACTAACATTTGGTCATTCCGGAGTTGCGAATCACTTACGTAATACACAATAAAACACTATTAACGGTACTAGATACATATAAAAAACTTTTTTTATTCTTATTTAAATTAGTTTAATTGATTTATATCCGAACAAGCTTTTTATTTTTCTAGTTCAACTTATTCTTAACAGAGAATTTTTCTGGGAGGGCTATTTTCATACTATCAGGATGACCACCTCTCAGCACTCAAAATGAATAAATTAAAAAAAATATATATTTTTTATAACCTCTATTCAGGTCTATTCTCTAAAAACAGACGATAAAATTTAACAACAACAAATGTATTTTAAAAAGTAAAGTAATAACATCAGCGTTAAAAAATACTATTCTCTAAACCAGTGAAGTTAATATTTTATTTTTAGCCCCAGGTGTTACCGATTCACATGAAGATAGCTATGTTTTCTGCTTGTTCGTGTTTTTAAACCCCTCGATAACCTCTCGTGCTTGTGCATTACTAACTTGATTTGTTATTTTCAATCTAGTAGGTCTTTCTGACACATCAGCGTTAAAAAATTCTATTTTCTAAACAAAGTTTTAACAGCGACGTTAACATGTTGCTTTTTTTCAAAGCTCTCAAAAGCATAACTTTACTTTTTAGGTTAAAGACGCCATTTTGATGCATTAAATAGGGGGTTAAAATATTAAAGGCACCCCCTAGACATGACATTAATTTTTAACACTATTGACTAAATGTTAACGCTTCTGCTTTAAAGTTTTAGCTTACAGAATAACTATTTGTGGCAAGGAAGTGTTAAAATGAATTAAAGCTGTTTACAGATGTTAAAAGTTATCGTTTTTGCTTAGAAAATAAACCTGAATAACGTTTAAAATTTTAATACTATATTACTCTCTCCATATTTTTATTTATTTTATTTGGAATTTTGATGGGGAGAGGAAGTGTTAAAATCCCCATAATATCCTGTGAATGGAATTCAAATGCTTTTATACTCGTATAACAAAACCTTAGATAGTATAATCCCAGTCAGCCATATAAAAAAAAAAATCTTTTTCAGGGCTCTGATTTTTTAAATATTTTATATTTTTCTTGATTAAAATATTTCTATTATTCTTAAATAAAATATTTCAAAATATATCTACGAGTATATAAACTGTACAAAATTAAACATTTAATTAAATTAAATATCTTTTGGCCAAATTTGATATCCAATTCATTTGAAATAAATTTTTTCGACTGGGACGGGATGCGAACCTTTGGTACAAATGGCCAGCGCGCTAACCACAACACCAAGGCCCCATTATTCCCTTAAATATTAGTAAACGTGTTTGTTGTTCATCGTATATAATTGCCTCCTATAACACCGTATAATAGTATAATACTAAAATATCTTTTTTACCAGTAAAAACATAATAATAGGTGCACTGTCCGGCTTTAACGAATAGTTTAATCTCGATTCAGTAAAACGTTCTACTTATAAGAACAGGCATCGAAACCTTTTTATCTTGAGCCTGGACATTTATATCTAGTTGATAGTCCTTTTGTTTAGAGAAAAAATTTAGATATTTATAAAGAGATAACCGAACTGGGATAAGGGATCTTTAAACATATGTAAAAAGCAGGTTATATTTTTTGTTTCCAAAAATTTTAATTTCAACATCCGACAGAATGACATGACATTCTTTCTATACTATTCAACATTAACAAGATTTACCCATGATAATCTCTTGAGGTGATTTAAGATTGAAATGAAATAGTATAATGAATAATTTAAAACATATCACATATAATATACATCTCTCTCTCTCTCTCTCTCTCTCCTCTGGAAACTTTCATTTTAAAATTAATTTAATTCAAAATGTCAAAAAGGCTATTTTTATTTTTAACAAAAAACAACAGGGATAATATTTTTTTTTTAAACACACACTTTTTACTCACTCACACTCACATTCACATTCTTTTCGGCAACATAGGCCATTTAAGACTTAAGTATTTATAATATATAAATATATTTGGGGCCTAGACATTATTATTTAAGCCATTTGGTATTCAAATGGCTTAAATAAAATCATCCGACTGCCTGGGGTCCGAACCCGCAACCCTTGGTATAGAAGATTAACACGCTAACCTCTACACCAAATTCGAGGGCAGTGATAATATTAATAAGGTTAGATAATTAATACTGGAGTAAATTATTCACCGAGCTTGGTTAAATTAATTTTTATAAAATAAGAATTTGATTATATAATAAAACTAAAAATAGTGGTTTTGTCTTCCCATAAAATTTGAACTTTGTGACTACAAATCCAACAAAATATTAGGTATACCATCTTCTTGATGTATTTTGCATTCGTTTGGAAAAATTTTCCATAACATAAACCTGGCTCGGGCCATCGGGGCTTGGTGTAGGGGTTAGCGTGCTAACGGATCCCAGGTATTTGGATACCAAATGGCTTAAATAAGAATATCTGGACCCCCAATACTGTAGATATATTTATCAATAACGGTTATCGTAAAAGTCTTTTATGACCTAAGTTGCCGAAAAGACTGTGTGTATGTGTGTGTGTGAATGGGAAAAAAGTGTGTGTAAAAAAACAAAAACAAAAAAAAACTATTTATTAAAAAAATCCAAACTCTATGTTGGATAGACAAAACCCCAATTTTTAGAATAATTTTAATAAAATATCAAATCCTATCTCTCTTATTGAAAACATTCAATTATTTTCATCTTCAATACTTTATATAGTATATAAAAGACAATGTCTGTCAGTCGTACTGTTTGTTTATAACGTATAGACTCCGAAACTACAAATTCCGGGATCCAATCTCAGCAATATGGTCACTTGTTTCACTAGCAAAATTGGACCCACAAAAATCTTAAATAAATCTATATTTCTTTTATCACAACCTATAACTATATATTTCATACACAGTACAGTTTTAGTAAAATATAATAAAGTAAAAATTTTTGCTTAATTATTTACAAACCTGCTGTCTCATTGTGAAAAACGTTGTATCAATCACATGTCTTTTTTTTATTTGAAATCTATGCAAAACTCAATGTCGTTTTTGTTTAATTGATCTTTTTTTTGGAATTTGAACATAAATAGAAGAAAAAAAAAATAGAATTCCAATTACAGAAAAACCAATATAATTATGTAACTATAATTATCTCTAAAATGCTAATTTATTTATACATGTATAAAAAAATAATAAAGCAACTTCCTCACTTTATCACAACCGCTTTTACACTTGACCAACCTGTTGGAATTTATTCCTATGTAAAAAATTCGTAAGGGAGCGTACAAGTATTGCGTAACGCAATTTTTGAAGATTTTTGATCCCCCCCTCCCCCCCAAGTAACGCGCCGTAACATTTTTCTGGACCTTCCCCCCTAGACGTTACGTAACGCTCAAGTGGCCATTTTTATCTAAAAGTCACAATTATGTGCGCAAAGTACCGGAAAGTCGCTAAAATACCAGTTACGTAACGCGTTGTTCAACCCCCTCCCCCTCCCCTTGTAACGCATAGTAACGTCGTACGAGACCCCCCTCCCCCCAAATTGCTTTACGTAATACTTGTACGCTCCCTAAAATATATTCGTCTCTTCATTAGCGAAAATAAAAAAGTTCCAATTACTATAAAATATTGGCTTTGAAATATTTTTGTATATACCCCCGGTAATTATGCATCCAAACGCACAGTTAAAGCCCGATGAACACAGAATTACACGGCGGCTTGCGTTTCTGTATGCGACCTTGGATCACCCAGTAAATAACAGGCATGTTTATGTGTTTCATTGGAGTCAAAACCTCACATGTCTCACTCTTTCCCCCATTGTGTTAACTGTTACTAAATCCAAAAAATCTGCAATAACTCTTAGGATGATAAATAAATACGCAAGTAATTTTTTTTACATATGTAAATTAAATATCTACCATATTTAAATAAATCAATACATTTTATTAGTAAAGATGGTCATTTATTTATTTATTAAAATAGGGCACTTTTTTAATTTTATTTTTCAATAATAAACTTTTTAATAATGGTGGCGAGTGTTGAGTTGGAGTATTGTTGGCCCACTCCTCTTCCCCTTGGGAGGTGGGGAGGATTTTCTCCTTTCACCTGATCTCAGTGAGTGAGACTCCCCACCACTCCTGCTTCCCTCCCTCCATACAAGCTTCTCGCTCAGTCTTCCTTTTCCCTCTCCTCTTTAGATGAGGTGGACTGCTGACGCCGGCTGGTTGAACAAAACAAAGGCTACATTTTCTCTTTAAAAAATCTGCATACAACTAGGTGATTGATTTAAATATATATTTTTTTTTAATTTTTGGCATTCTCTAATAAATAATATATTGATATATAGCTGCATTTAAAGAAAATTATTGTCATTGATTCAACTTATTTTATTTTTAATTATTTTTTTCTAATACTTTTTTTTGACACTTTGATAACTGCTCTTTTTAAGAAAATAAAAAATTCTTAATACTTTATAAAATATAATATATTTATATACGTATTTAGTATAATTATAGATCTTTATTTTATAATTCATAAAATTTAATTTTTTAGCCTGTCCATGTTATATTCTTTGAACGGTTTAATCATTGTTTATAATTATTCTACATTTTCTCTTACATCTTCATGCTTTCTTTTTAAAAATAGTATGGATATCTAAACAAATTTGATAAACTCATATCCACAGTATTTTTAAAAAGAATGTAAGAGAAAATGTAGAATAATTATAAACAATGATTAAACCGTTCAAAGAATATAACATTGACAGGTTAAAAAATTAAATTTTTTGAATTATAAAATATAGATCTATAATTATACTAAATACGTATATATCTAAACAAATTTGATAAACGCACTTATTGGTTTCGTAAAAATAATTCTTTAGATATTTTTCATAACCAGATCAGACACCCGACGACAAAGAGACAATAATAGATTTGTGATTTTTTTTTTTTAACACTCATTTCTCATTCACACACACATACACACAGTCTTTTTGGCAACTTAGGCCTTTTAAGACTTTAAACGATACTCGTATTTATATAATATATATTTATTTGGGGTCCAGGCATTCTTATTTAAGCCATTTGGTATCCAAGTGGCTTAAATAAAATTATCGAACTGCCTGGGGTCCGAACCCGCGACGTTTGGTATACGAGGTTAGCACGCTAACCTCTACGCCAAGCCCCGAGGGTAGATTTCTGAATTGAATTTAAACTCCTAGGAATTGAGTCTCTTTGTTGCCTCGTGGTGATGTGTGTTTCAGGTACTATTTTTAAAGCTTTCTTAATTATCCCTTTGGTCTTTTATTTAGAAAACATATAATTGTTATAATCATCGTTTATTTTGAAAGTAAATAAACCTTTTCATTTATATATTTTTTTTTTTTTTATTTGCCTTTGCTAGAATGATTGCAGGTTTCAACTCCTTTGAGCTTTGTTTACTTTTAACTCTAAATAAATTAATTATAGGTGTTCTTAATCTATTTACAATATTTTTTTCTATTTGATATTTAAGCTTTACAATTTCGTTCTCTAAATTTTAATTAATCATTTTATCCAACCTTTTTTTTTTAAGAGCATTTTTCCAAAGGAAAGAAACTGCTTTCACATCTTGGACGATATATAATAATTCATTTATATATACCCCTAGTGATAAACTATTGAAAAAACTAGTTTTTTTTTTGCCATAAAATTACTGCGGTTACTAAGGCCATATGAATTTGACTTTGCTTAACAACACGGATCTCGGTTGCTTTTGTTCATTCTTTTGTTGATTATATTTATAATATTGTATTAATAAAGTGTTTGAGTGTCTTGGCTCATCCTACTAATTTTAAGTAATTTATAGTATTTATTCTTTTTTAACTCATTTTTGTAATTTTCTAGTAATCATCTGTTTTCTCCAACGTCGAGTATACCCTTCAAATCTTCGAGGATCCGAGTTTGTCTACATCTTCGAGGATCCGAGTTTGTCTCACATCTTCGAGGAAATGGGTTTCGCTAGTTCAACTTTTCAACTTCATTCTCAGCAAAAATTTTGTGAGTTTTGACTTTTTTAAGAAGACTCAGATCTAGATTGCAATTTCCTCATAATGATTAAAAAAAAAAAAATTTATTTCAATATTTGTTTAACAAGTAAACTAATTAACTAATCAAAATGAGCATAATAGCATCTGTTAAGTAAAGGGTGGCATTTCCATCTCTATTTGAAAAATAAAACAGATTCAGAATACCTATATAAATTTGATCTTCATACACATTTCAGGAACTAACCTACACTCATCTTCAGAACAAAAGTTGGAGATATAATGTTTTTAATTTCAACTATTGGAGTAGATACTCAATAAGATATAAAAGGCAAGATAATAATATCTCCTTCCTTTGTACTTATGATGAATGGCTAATTTATTTATTTTAAATACTTACATTTGTAATATGTTATTTTACTTTGTTATTTAAAAAAACATTTTTTAGTGTGAAACAATAATAACAGTAAAAATAACTAATTACTCTTGTAATTATCTTCTCTTTACTCTAAACTAGAAATGGAATTGCTATCATTTATCTCTCAAATGTTGTACGTTTTTAAAATTCATGCTTATCAATCTGTCAGTAAAAATTCAATTAACACATTAAATAAAAATTTGAAAAATTAAAAAAAATATTAAGATACTGACTGTGAGTTGCAAATGAAAACAGTAAAATAAAAATAATAGCTATCAATATTAAAGTTTATTAAATTAGGTTATCCTTAGGGTTTTCAGCTTACTTCGAGGCCTCTCTACACCCAGTTTAGTATAGAAGCTCTATTAAATTTTTCGAAATTCTATAAAAAAAAATTTTAAATAAACAGTGGTGGTTAATGAAGGAATGTGGCGTCTGTTGGCATAAAAAAATTAATAGCCTAAATAATTTATAATAAATGATACTAAAATTATATAATGGAAAAATAATGACTGATTTTTGCGGTGTGAGACAGATATTAACCATATTTTCTTTCAGATGAGAAGAAACTGTAAAATAAAGATCTTACCAAAATAAACTATCCTCTTTTTCATTCATTGTTCCTCTGTTTCACAACGAAAGAGCATAATATAATGTAGTTATACATTTTGGCAATTTTAATATCTTTTAATAATTAAAAATAGCATTAAATTGAAAGACTCTTTAATTAGCGAGAGCAAATACCTACAGACGCCACGCCATTGTTATACTACCTGTTAGTTTAGATTTTACAGAAGCCCTTCATCATCTACCGGCCTCATCATCTTCAAGTTATCTCCAAATCTCGAAATGAGTTAAGTACCAACATCCCATTTAGCTGCAGGGAGGGGTAAAAAGGGTGGGGGGAAGGGTGGAAAATATAGCTCTAGGATGTTTTTCTCTTTCAGAATTCTTGGAAGAATTCGTGGGACTTCGAGGGATGGAGTGAATGAATTCTTCAAATTTAGAAATTAGGGTTTAGATAGGCTTGCCCGGGCCGGCCCCCCCCCCTTCTCCCCTTCCCTTCCTCCCCCCCCCCCCCCCCCCCCCCGTATTTATTAAATAATTATTACCGCTCTAACGGTAGACCTATATAAGAACGAAATATTAAATAAATTATTGAATATTTTTTCAATTTAAAAAGGGTGAAAAGACTATAAATTTAAAACAACATTAAATAATCTGAGTCTTCTCCATGCAAAAGCATTATAATAAAATATTGATTAACTTTTACAAATTATAATAAATTTATTCATTTTTTGGTATTTTATTAAATTAAATATTGTTTTAATACAATGCTTTTGATATGGGCTTTTCGTTAATAATAATTAAGTTAATATATTGTATTTAATAATTAAGGAGTCAAAAGCATTATAAAAAAAAAAACCCTTCCCTTAATTACTATTATCTATTTAATTATGAAAATTATATTATTCTATTAGTCTATTAATTTTGTCTAAAATCAAACTTCCAGTTAATTGTCTCTTACTTGGTTCAAAATTCGCTTCCATCAATAAAAATTTATTCACATTTTAAATTAATTTGAATAAGGAATTGCTGAAAATTTTAATTGATAAAATAAAAATAAATTTCGATGTTTCACATTTGCCAGCCTCTCCGTAACGGTTCAATTTTATTTTACATAAATTTATTTTAATTTTATTTTATTATAATGCTTTTGATAACTGGCTACATTATTTATATAAGAAAAGGCAAAGGCTGCTCTTTATTTATATACTCTGTACAGGATATATAAAAATAAAATACACTTAAAGTTAAAGGCTGATTTAAATTTAAATCATTAAATTATTGCTTAACATTTGGAAGATATGAAAATGATATACACTTTCGAAAAAATGATAAGGATTGTTTTATTTTTATATCTAAAAAAAAGTGTTGAGTTGTTGGAGGTTCAAAAAGTTGACATATGTTTATATACTGGTAAATATTAACTAAAGATGGCGATGTTGATTAAAAAAATCAGAAATATTTTCAAGTTTTATAAAAACTTATAATATTTCTAGAATTAATTTTTATGATATATTTAGACCTATATAAAGTCATCTATGATTTATACTGAAGCCTCCTTCAATTCCTATGCCAATGCCTAAATATTTTGTAAATTAGTGGCGTAACAAGGAGTCTGAAAACAAAAGCAAAGAGGCATCTTTTTTTTATTTTGGAATAAGTAAACAGGTGAAGAAAAATCTTTTTATTTTCATTCAATGATTTTAATAATTTACCTTCAAATTTACTACATATTGATTTACAAATTAAAATTTATAATATTTATTTTAATTACTTAAAAAAAAAAATTTATTTTACTATTTCAATACAAATTAATATTATTTTTTTTTCTATTTAGGTTGATTATTCTTATTTATCCCTTGTATCCACAGTTACGCTACTAATATAAAATTCTCTGATGGATCAGTAAATAAACGGGAAGTCAAGGAAATTGTTGTTTGTCCAAAACTTCCTGGATCCTCTTGTTGTTCTTTATTTTTTAAGGACCGTTTACATTTTTTTTGTAAAAGGAGAACTCCTTCAGAACTCTGACCTCTATAAAATCAATATAATCCATTGGGAATCCCCTTTTTAGGTAGTCTTGTGAAATGAGTAATGAGAGGAGTTTTTCCTTCTTTTTTTTTCATAAATTTTTGAAATTTGTCATGTTTCATTTGGATTCGATCTCTGAGCTGAAGTAATTTCGAATAGCAAGGGATGATGGAGTGGGGATGAGGCGTCAATGATTCTCCATGGATCCACTCCCTTGTGGAAAGTACATAGCGTTCCCTTTTATTTTCGTATTGAATAAATAGATATAGGTAGGGATACAACAACTCCCAATTGGTACTTAGTTCAGTTTGGGTTGCTTTGCTCTGAGCATTTGAATCCAATGAAAATACAACAAATTTCTTTCGATCAAAATTAAAATCTTTCTTTCGGCCAAAATTAATTTGTTTATTTTAGAGTAGGGCAAGGTATAAGGGAGAGGGGTGGGGATCATCCTCCGGGGCTGATAGGGTTTCTTTTAGTTCAGGTCCCTTAGCTAATTTCTATTATTTTCAATGATTTTCTAAATGTTGGAGGGTGATCAACCTTAATGACTTATTTAATGAATTTTTTTCTCTTTTTTTCGGCATTTTGCCTTGTATATAATATAATATAAAGCATCTTTTTGATCTATTTCGATATATAAATAAAAATCAAGACATCAAGATTTCATCTTTAGACTTACACGGCTTAATACAAAGGAACATTGGTTGCTTCAGAAAATTGTAATATATTCAGAAGAATTCAAGTTTGTTCTCAATTTCTGAATCTTTTCGTAACAACATGAAGACCCGAAGATTTGAAAAAATTGTGCTACCCTGTGTTTTATCTATCATAGACTCTAAACATATTCTTGTATGATGTATTAAATGTTAAATTTTCTACCAATAAAACATCCCAATTTCCTTATAGTCTCCTCGGCATACTCATATTCATTATTAATTCACAAAATTGAGAATTAATTTTGAATATGGGTTTTTTTATTTAATCTCGAGATATTTTTTGTTTAAAGGAAAGCTGTTTTTGAAGATGATCAACTGGACACAAAATCAACTTATTGAAAGAAAAGCTAAGCTTTTTGACCTATGATTTATTCAAGGAAGATCAACGTTTTGATCCTGTTTAGGAATATCCTCAGGAATCTCCCTCTTCAAAATATAATTTTTGAATGGGGATAATTCCCTGAAAATAATCCTAAATTCCTTTGAATTATACATTTTGGTCTAAAAACTTTTCTTTTTTTTTCATTTCCATGTTCCCTCAGGAAAAATCAACTTAAATATAAAGGGTTAGTATAGATTTAAAATATATACTCGTATTACATGGGCGCCACAGTAATGTGCAAATGCAAGCTTAAGATGTTTTCGTGCAAATAGCCGCATTAAATGTTTTGTGAAATTAATTATAATCGCTTTCAACAGGCTTTGCGGCTCTATAAAGTTCGATTCACACACATCAGTCACGTCACAGTTCAGTCACCGTTTCGAATCATAACAGTCGTCGGCCAGTCTCAGTCAAAATAGTGGCTATATTCACATCTACCCGTCAGGTTATATTTTTTTTTTTTTTTTTTTTTTTTTTTGGAATGGGTGCATAAGGTCCGAAGACCTATAATAATGACCAATAGTCACATGCAGCCAGGAAGAAAATAAAAACAAAAGGAGAAGCATAAAGGGGAAACTCAACTGCGGGAACTGAGAAGATGCCTGTTGAGGTTAGACTTGAAAGTTGTTCCAATCACGGGAGGTCATGGGGACAAAGGAAGAATGAAATTGATTTGTTCTGTTAGTCGTGATCTGAACAGCATAGGGATGCTGGGAAGATGCCTCTCTTGTGTTCCGTGAATTTGTTGCATTGGGTGGGATAATTGATTTTAATTCGGCAGAGCATTGACCATGGTAATACCTGTAGAAGGTTATATTTTGACTATACAGTAATTTTACTTTATCTTACCTATATATATATATATATATATATATTGAAAAAACGTATTGGATTCATGTCAAAATTCAATTTCAAGATTTTGATGGATATACACGTTTTGAGGTCCCCTGGCCAATTAGGTTTTCGCAACATGTTATGTCTGTCTGTATGTGTATGTTCAATTTAAAGCATGAAGGAGTTGAGCTATAAGGATGAAATGTTATATTTAAGTTAGACATCCCCCTGGGGCCTGGAAATTAGCTTTTGATCAAAATCGGCCAAAAGTACTAGTATTTTACTGATGTACTTTTTTCAGTCTTTTTTCGATTTCTCAAAATTTGCTTCAACGATTTTGATTAAAATTCAAAAATCAATTATTTTTTAGATGCTCTTTAAAATGTATATTCTCAATTTGCCTTTGGAATCTTCTGAAAACTCTTTACTTAGAAATGATGTGACAAGCACAGAACACAACTTTCGAATACCGAAGATAAGAGAAAAGTGTGTGCTGTACGACAGGCAGGAAAATTTTTTTTTCCAAAAAATGATAAAACCCGTCAGTCAAAACAAAAAAAATATCGTTGAGAAGAAATTTTTTGACTGTAAGATGGCTGCAGTGAGACTGACTATACTGATCGTGACTGCGCCGGCTCACTATAGACAACGCCACTTAAATTTCAATAAAACATATTTTTTGTGACTGATTCTAATCGGAACTGACTGGGCGGAGACGAGAAGTGACTAATGTGTGAATCGACCTTAAATATTTAATTGATAAAAAAAAAAATTGTAATTTATTCCATTTGCAAAACAATACTGTGAGCGCCTATGATCCTATCACTTTTTTATTATTTTTTTTTATTAATTAAATTAAAATATGTGATTTATTTTTCAAACCAGTTTATTTTTATTTTAAATACTTTTTGTTTGATTGTTTCTTTGATTAAATTATGGTCTTAGTGTGTTTTTGTATTCTTTTTTTAAACTCTTGATTCATTTTCATCTGAACATCTGGAAAATATCATAAATTAATTCCCGATCGCTTCGTTTCTACTTTAATTATCATCTGTTTCTCCATTTGAATTTCGTTCGGACACTTAAGATGGGACGGAGTTGATGAATTTCTCAAGTTTAAACGGATTCGAAATTTATTTATTTATATTTTTACGTTTTATTTTTTTTCCTCTTTTTTTTTTTTAAACATCTCAATCCCTCATCATGGCCAGGATTAGGAGGTTTTTATGATAGAAGGAAGGTCAAGATTGAAAAAATGAAATTTTAATGAATCGAACAATAATTCCATTAAAAGAAAAAAAGGGCAAGATTGCAAAAGAATCACTAGAAATATTAATTGTGAGGCAAGGGCGGATACAGGGGGGGTAAAGGGGTAATTACCCCCCCCCCTCCCCGAGATTTGAAAAAATTACTTTTTTTAATGTAAAATTTTAAAAATTAATACTTACAAGTTTGATTTGTATTTATATTCTGGCAAACAAGTACAGAATACGCCTTTAAATTACCGAAATTAAGAAAAAATTGTGTGCTGTGCGACTAGTTACACCAAATTCCCCCCCCCCCCCCGAGAAAAACCTCTGGATCCGCCACTGTTGTGAGGTATGTCTTTATGGCTGGAAGCATTATTAAAGAGTCAAAAATAATTCAAGACATATGCAACCAAAATTATTTCTTTTATTGTTGCCGTTCCGTTCCAGGCTGACGTTTCGGCCACTGGTCTAGGCCATCTTCAGAGCCGGAGGCGAGAATGTCCTATGAGCGCTCCACTCCGTTCATGCGAACGTTTCCCTGAAATTGTAATTTTCATTTATTAATATACGGTATATTAAGGGTGATCTAAATAAATATTCATCAAACTGCCTGGGATCAGTGGCCTGTAGGACTATCATTATTGACATTTATTAACAACTCTAGCATCTCGGTCACTGAGGGAGGGGGGGGGGGATGTTTTACATCTAATATATCGGCAGAAACTAAATATATGTCGACACAAAAAAATTTGTAGTGACAAGCCCAGAACACTTTCACTCCAGACATGCATCTACGAGGAACTCGATCAATTCACTTAAAAAAATAAATGTATTTACTCATTGTATAAAAAACCTTTTTTCCTCCGCATGAATTTTTGATTATTTGGCTGACTTGCATAGAAGAGAAATAGTTAATTTACTTTCATGGGACTCATTACACCACCTAAGGATTAACTTGGATACTATTACATGATGCTTTACAAATTGAGATCGGTTTTTATCGATCACTTTATTCAATTTACTTACTCCAATTTCTAAATAATCTAAAAAAAAGAGATTTACAGAGAGCTTTTCACTCGAAATGAAAAATTATTTTTAGAAAGAAGAAGAAACAGCACGAGAAAGATTAGTTGATTGGAGAGATCAGAAGGATTACTCGTAATTATTTGCAGATGGTAGTGCAGGAATAAAAAATTCGAAGAATTTTATCGAGGATATTTATTTGGCATGACGACTGACATAGCAATTATTCAGTTTCGGTCAAGGTTGACCATCTTCAGGCCTGTAAACATATACGTGAATGAGTGCAAGAGTCTTAAACAGTAACCATTGTCATTTAGTCAAAAAAAATTTTTGAAAACTTTTACAAAGCTTATACAAAACAAATTTTTTACAAAAAACATTTTTCACATGATCATCTCTAATTTTAAAATTGAAAAATTAGGATTAGACATTTTATCACAGTTGTAAATGATTGTAATGGAGAAATCTAAATTAAATTTATTTTTTTATATATTTGCAATATATTATTGAATTGCATTTACCAATATCCTCATGTTTCTTATGTGAACATAGTGTATATATATACACATCCAAAAGCCAAATTTTATTTGCAGGCAACGTGGAAAACAATTTCAATATAATTCGCAACTTCAGGCTACCAAGAGTAATGTGTGCGTTCTGCATCCAAACGAGACGTAGAATGTTAAAAATAATTAATATACTATTCCCTAGAAAAGCACTAAAACTTTTAGTTTGGTGACATTTAAGCCATTCAAGTTGGCTGGACATTATATAATAATTTCCAACTTTCTGAGAACAAAGTGCTCTTGTTTGCCTTAATAAACTGATTTCCTCATTAAAAGGTAAAATCAGCCCTCTATTAATTAAAAATTTCTTTCGTTGGATTATTTAGGCTGAGGCCATCTATATCAGTCATTGATCTAAACGTTTTCCAAAGCGACACATGCGTTTGCAATTTTTCCGTCAAGAGGTATCCATTTAGAGTGAAAAAATTTTAACATTTAATGAAGAATTTTATAACCTTGACATCTTCCTTTTTTAGGGAATAGTATATTAATTATTTTTAACATTCTACGTCTCGTTTGGATGCAGAACGCACACATTACTCTTGGTAGCCTGAAGTTGCGAATTATATTGAAATTGTTTTCCACGTTGCCTGCAAATAAAATTTGGCTTTTGGATGTGTATATATATACACTATGTTCACATAAGAAACATGAGGATATTGGTAAATGCAATTCAATAATATATTGCAAATATATAAAAAAATAAATTTAATTTAGATTTCTCCATTACAATCATTTACAACTGTGATAAAAATGTCTAATCCTAATTTTTCAATTTTAAAATTAGAGATGATCATGTGAAAAATGTTTTTTGTAAAAAATTTGTTTTGTATAAGCTTTGTAAAAGTTTTCAAAAAATTTTTTTTGACTAAATGACAATGGTTACTGTTTAAGACTCTTGCACTCATTCACGTATATGTTTACAGGCCTGAAGATGGTCAACCTTGACCGAAACTGAATAATTGCAATGTCAGTCGTCATGCCAAATAAATATCCTCGATAAAATTCTTCGAATTTTTTATTCCTGCACTACCATCTGCAAATAATTACGAGTAATCCTTCTGATCTCTCCAATCAATTATTTTTAGTTTAGTTTTAATATATTATAGGCATAGGCGCCGGAACTGGGGGGGGCACGGGTACATTGCCCCCCTGGCATCCTACAGGGGGGGGCAGGGGGGGGGCAAAATTTCTTCTTTTATTTCATTTAGTTTTAAAAATGATATATTTTAAAATTTTTTTATTTAAATTTAAAAAAAATTAAAAAGTAAGAAATTTTTTTTATTTTATATAGACCTATTGTATTTCTAAATTCTAAATACATTTTATATGGAATTAAAATAATAAAATTTAGATAACATGAAAACTTGAGACTTTATGCCTTGGAAAAAAAAAAAATTAAAATAAAGAAAATTAAAAATATTTATTTCCTTCAAATAGTAAATAACAAATCTACTATATAGCCTAAAAAAAATTTTGATTAAATAATTTGCATATTGTTAAACTATATATTTGTAAAAGTTAAATATAAAGGACTACAGACTATTTTGTGTAGTTGATTAACAGTTATAAGAAGAAAAAAATGAAACGTCGATTTATTGATGATTATTTTAAAAAAGAAACAGGTAAGAATGGCCGTAGGCCTACTCTTAAAAACTTATTTTTCTTCGCCAAAAATATACGTACGCTAAAAATTTAATAAAAAAATGAAAATTTCTTATTATATCTGGTTCTTTCGTAGGCTCTTTAGAAAAAGGAAGCATTAGCACGGGTAGTCCTTTGCACCATGAGCATCGCCCTAGTACCAGCAGTAACATTTCTTCCACAAACACCATAGGTATTAATATAATAATTTCAAAAAAATGAGTCATTATGCTTGTTTATTGTTTTGTTGCCTTGCTCAGAGATCGGAAATTCAATTAAATAATTTATTCATTTATTTAACAGAAAACATCGCCGATGATCCATCTGCTCCTGTAAAAAGTGTTTCTTTTGCTTTTACTAAAAACACACACGAAAAGATATGCTCTTTAAACGAACCGTATCAACCTTTGGATATTCCTCCATGGACCCAATCTGGACGTAATCATAATTTTCAGAATGAGTGGTTCACAACATACCCTTGGCTCTTCATTTTTGACTCAATGACTAAAAGTATTTTTTGTTTCATATGTGTCCAAGCGCTAGGAAAAAAATTAGTAAAATGTGAAAAAATCATGAAACAAACTTAGTGATTGATGGGTATAAAAACTGGAAAAAAATTATCATAAAATTAAAAAGTCACGAAAAATCTGCTTTTCACAAAGAATCATTTATAAAATTAGAAGCACTGAAGAAAAAATACTCCAATTATTTCCTTTATTATCTGAACAAACATTATCTGTTCAAATACAAAATCAAATCGCTCTAAAAACAATAATAACCTCAGCATTATATTTAGCTCGTCAGGGAATTGCATTTAGAGCACATGATATTAATGAAGGAAATTTCATTCAATTATTACGTCTCAGGGAAAATGACATTCCAGAATTAAAATTATTTTTTTAAAACACAAAAAATCATATAATTCTTCAGATATTCAGAATGAAATATTGAGAATTATTTCCCATGATATTTTGCGTAAAATTATTAAAATAATAAAAAAAGAGGAGAATATTCTCTACATTGTTGATGAAACCAATGATGTACAGGGAAAAGAACAAGTTTCTATATCGATCAGATCTGTAGATGAAGATACTCTTGAAATTGATGAGTTTTTTCTTGGTCTCTATGACACTCACTCTATGACTGGGGAATCATTGTATAATATTATAAAAGACATGCTTATTCGTTTTGATTTAAGTATGGATCTCTTGCGAGGACAATGCTATGACGGAGGATCAAATATGACCGGAATAAAAAACGGTGTCAAATCAAGAGTGTTGGCAGATCAACCAATGGCTTTATTTATTCATTGTTCAGCTCATTCTCTAAATTTGGCTGTGCGGGATTCTTCAAAAAAGAATTCCTTTAATACGTGATTGCCTTCAATGGGTAAACGACATAGGAGGTTATTGTCAAAGAATCACCAAAACGATCACATAATTTTCATGAGATTGCTAAGGCTCATGGAATAGAAAACTGGCCCTCGGCCATTATGCCCAACCCGTTGGACCATCAGACATACTTCATTGTCAGGGGTTATCAATACTTACCCTGCTGTTTTGGACTTTCTATTTTCATTAGCATCTTGTAATGATGATATAGGGTCCAAAGCCAGGGACTTTATGATCAATTATCAAAGGGTTCTATATACTTTGGAATTAGACTTAGTTATCTAATGTTTTCTTTAACTGATCAATTGAGCAATGTTCTTCAAAGTGAAACGCAAACTGTAGCTGGGGCAAAGGAAGCTGTTGAGTTAGTTTTAGAATCTTTAAAAAAAAAAACGCTCAGAACAATTTTTTAATGAAATGTGGAAGGATGTAAAGAAAAAAATAAAAGAAATGAATCTTGAGGAGCCCTCGTTACCGAGAAAGCGAGAGATTCCTAAAAAATTTCTATATAAACCTAACGAGTCATGAACACAAGTTCACGTCAATAGAAGAATATTTTAGAGAAAACTTTCTATGAAGTTATTGATGGGATAATCAACGAGATTGAATTAAGATTCTCCCAACCGGGGTTTTAAAATATCTACAAATCGAAAAAATTGTTATTTTAGAAACCCGTTTTTGGGACCAATCTGTTATAGATATTTTAAAAGAATATGAGTTTGTAGAAGAAAAGGTCAAAAGAGAATTTGATTTCTTTAGGGAATTAATTCCTCAAGCTAAATGCTTGAATGATTTTGTAATAAAATACAAAAATCTTAATCAAGAATCAAAAAATTATTTCCTAACCTGAGAAATATTCTAAAACTACTTTTAGTGATCCCGGCCACATCAGCAACCGCTGAGCGCTCATTTTCTATGTTAAGAAGAATAAAAACATATCTTCGCTCAACAATGACGCAAGAACGATTAAATCATGTATGCATAATAAATACATATCCAGAAATCGTAGATGAAATAGATATCCAAAATATCATGGCTACATTTATAAATAGTAATGACTTTAGAATTCAACATTTTGGCAAAATTAAAAAATAATTTCCATGATTTATAAATAATATTATTATTGATATATATATATATTTATATAAATAAAAAATTGTATTCAAGCAAATGTTTCTTTTTAATTATTATTACTCTTATTAAACCTTTTTTTATATTCTTTCCCTTTCCAATCACATCACTTCTTTTTTTTTTTTTAACATTCACACTTTTTTCTCTCATTCACACCTCACATGCACCCACACATTCATACAGTCTTTTCGGCTTAGGCCATTTAAGACTTTGACGATAACAGTTATGAATATATATTATTTGGGGTCCAGGCATTCTTATTTAAGCCATTTGGTATCCAAATGCCTTAAATAAAATCATCGGACTGCCTGGGGTCCGAACCCGCGACTTTTGGTAGCCACGAGGTTAGCACTCTAACCCCACTTCAAGCCCCGAGGGGACAAATCATATCATCTCCATATAGGAAGAGGGTTGCCCCCCTGATTC
>JAKCPI010003743.1:0-13199 GCA_023213315.1 Euborellia annulipes | reverse complement strand
TGTATATCCATCAAATCTCGACATTGAATTTTTGACATGATCGCAATACTTTCTCTCTCTATATATTTCATATATAGGGTAAGAGAAAGTAAAAATCAATAGCAATATTTTTGTTGCTGTAATCTGATTTGGAAATTTAATTAAAACATGAATTAAAATTATATTTAAAACATTATAAAAAGTTAGTTTTTAATGTACATTTTACGTGTTGTGATGAAAAAAAAAATTAATAATTTTAAATTATCATATATTATGGAACGTTTTTTTTTTTTTTTGCCTTTAGTCAAAAAAATAACATTTGGGCAGTAGAGAAAGTTGAGCAGTAAAAAATTTTTAATTAGCGCAACAAAAAATATTTTGTAAACAATGAAACTGAAACTGAATTTGTTTAAAATAATTATGACGATTTAGGTATAAAAACGCAGGAGGGGCCCCTGCAGGGGTCAGGAGAACACAACCTAACCGGTAGCCCATATACAATTTATTAATTTTAACTCTATATATTTAGATAAATATTTATTAAAAGGTTCACAATTTTTAATATTAATCAGAAATAGAAAACAAAAAAATATATTTTTTGAAAATGACCCAACAATGTAAAATTCCAAATAAATTGGTAACTCGCGTAACGAAAACGTGTTAGAAAAATTTACTTTTATAAAGAAAACGGTAAATAATTTTGGAAATCCATGACTCATTTTAATAAATAAAAATTTGGTCTTTTTTTAAATAAAACTTGATAATTTTAAGATACTGTGCAGTAGGAAATGAACTTTGAATATAAAATTTCAAATATTTGTTTATTAATTTTCTAAAATCTTTTGCTTTTGATTATGTAGTGAAGTGATTTTTTTATGCATTTTTGTTGTTTGGCAAAAAAAGGTCCGAGTTTGTATAAATGTCAGGAATTATAATCTTAGATTCGCATCTCCAAGCCCTTGGGACTGTCTTCGTTGTCACTATGGTAAGGTCTCTACAGATATTTAATGATATACCAAAATAGTAAATGAGAATCAGAAAACAATCTGTACAAGTTTAGAATTTATTCATTTTTTACAAAAACCATTTATATAGCTGAGATGTTATAATATTAAGAGAGTATAAATGAGAGATGCAGCTAAGGTTATTGGAACGAAATTATTTAACGCGGCTTAAAGGTGAATTGGGAGAAAATGTAACGTAACAAAAATGCGTTTTTAACAAAAATGGGTTCCCAGCGCCCGAGCGACGGCGGAGGAAGGCGAGATTAGCCGAAGGCCCACACGTTTGCTTTTTCTTTATTAATTCAATTTACACAGGTGACGTTTCGGTTCCGTGTTTGAACCATCCTCAGAGCTGGCGAAAAGTCATTATGAATGTGTCATAGTGGATTTTATACATTGTTGAACAAACTCTTATATAATAAATATAATTCATTTATGTACCTTGTCATCGCATACTGTGTATATACCGGTATTTATTAGTTTGTTCAACAATGTATAAAATCCACAATGACATTTTCACAATGACTTCGCCAGCTCTTAGGATGGTTCAAACACGGAACCGAAACGTCAGCTGTGTGAATTGAATAAATAAAGAAATAATCTACCCTCTTATTAATATTCATTTTTTAATGATTTTATTGTAATGAAAAGCGTAGATTTTTCCTTTGAATTTTTTCCTAAAAATATTGTTTCACTACTTTATTTATAAAAAAAAATTAAATAATATATTCAGAACAATATATAGGTTAATTAAAACTCTTGAGAAATAATTGACGAAGAACATTAAATTTGAGTTATTGCAATTCTACCACATATTTTTTTTTCTTTTTAATAAATGAAAATTCAGAGAGTTAAAATAAATCAAAAAAAGCGAAAATTATCACAAGAAACTTAACATTTTTTTTAAAATCTAATCTTGTAGAAGATATGCTTAACCTGGAACTTTAGGCTTTCTATTTTCCATTTTTTGTTTTCGCAAGCAAATATTTATTTATATGCGAGTGCTTGGAGCTTTTCTATTAAATAACTCCACTCTTGTATGTGTGCCCAAATATTTGCAATAAAGATCAATATAAAATAGATATCAAATGACTAAAGTCCTTTTCTCCAAGCTGATTTACAATTTCAGTCTAACGTTTTATGTCAGCTAGGGAATTTTTTTAAATTTGATTGTCAGTGATCAGAATGTTAATCCCCGCAAAGGCTGGATATCCTGGGTTCAATTTCGACCATCAAAATACTCAATTATGAAAGGGGTTTAGGAGGAAGTTTATCTCTTTGTCACTTTGAACGGACTTGCAATTGAGAGGAGAGGGGGACGGACACCACCTATTCTCCTAAATTACACCCCTGATTATGTTCATAATTTTAATTACGCGCGCACATATTAGTTAGAGAAATTTTTTATTCTTCCGATTTGATCTTGAAACTCCGTATTTTTAAATTTATAAACAAAATTTCAGATCTCTAGCATACAAGGCTGGATCCAGAGGAGTTTTTGGATATTTTCTTGCCCTTGGGCCATAGCACAGTGGTCGAGTGCTTGCCTCTTCTGCTACGGGCTAAGTATTAGTTTTTAAAAATAGTACAGTGGTCGAGTGCTTGCCTCTTCTGCTACGGGCTAAGTATTAGTTTTTTAAAATTGTATATTAAAAATAAAATTTACAACCCAAGAAAATTATTTTTCTCAAATTTCGAGGTGACAAATTACCCCCCCCCTCGCGCTCGTATCCACCCTTGATAGCATATTGGAAAGATTCAGAAAAAAAAAATATTTGAAAGCCGAACTTTGCTTAGTTGAATAATTTTTTTTTCTAAATTTTATCGCGAATAAGAAGAAAACAATAAAATTCTTTTTAATATTTTAATTCAACAAAGGATTTAATTTATTTTCAAAGTAAATGACGCGAAAATGAATTTTTTTGTTTTTAAATCAAATAAAAATCAATTTAATTTTTTTTTTTTATTAGAATAATTGCATATTGTTCGATCGATTTTTATAAAGAACAAAACTTGCAACTCCACTCTAGTTTAATTAAGAAAGAGATTTGACTTTATTTTCCTCTAATCTGTATTTAAGATTCAAGAAGCAATTGCACTAATTGAATGACTGAACTAGAATCAGAATCTCAAAGAGCTCTTGTTGGTTGGATTAACCTCGGAGTTTATTTACAAATACAAAAGAAAAACGAATTAAAGAATTAATTATTGTATAACAACCTGGATTAATTTCAATTTGAGTATTTTTCTTTATATTTATGTTTCTATATCAATTTTCCCGGAAATTAAAACAATGAGTTTGCTTGCGCTTGGATGGAGGCCCCTACTCGTTATTTCTCGAAATTTTTCTTTTATATAAACATTTCTGCGGGCAAAACAAAAAGCCTTTGGATGCCAAATGCAGGAGATGTTTCGGACGAAATTTTATTTGTTCATCTTCAGTCAGTTATATAGCTTGTAAAATTGAGGCTAGATGTATTCTGGGTACTAGCACTTGACACAACCATCTCACAAATATCATTGTTAAATAGGAGAATTAAATTCAAGTAGACAAGGTTTTTTGTTTCAATGTCATCTTCGGAAGTGAATTACATCATGGGTCATTCCATGCCAAATTGACAAATTTTTTTCCTGACCCCGCGGATTTCGCTGAAAATTTCCTATCTTTTTTCTACCCCTTAAAAGACATTTTTGAGAATTTTTTCAAATTTTTTTATCCAACTAAAAAAAGTTATGGATTTTTGAAAAAAATTGCTCTTTTTTTTCAAATAACTATAACTTAGAAAGAGACGAAAGAGAAATTATCAATTGATATAATTGGAGGTTTACTTCTTTTAAATCCGTATGATGGAGTTCACGGTAATTAAAAACAAAGTATTTTACTTTATTATGCAGGAATATATGGTATGTACTGGTTTTTTAATGATATAATTTTTTGAAAAAATCATAATTGTGATGTTCATTCATTGTATTGTGAAGAAAATGAATATGTAATCATATGAAAGATTGGCCCGGTGTTGCATAAAGTTTAAGAAAACAATTTGTATGTTTCAGGCCTGATGATGGTCCTTTTCGGACCGAAACTGTGAGAATGTGCACACAACAGTTGTCTGGCAATAAAATTCCTGCATAATAAAGTAAAATACTTTGTTTTTAATTACCGTGAACTCCATCGTACGGATTTAAAAGAAGTAAACCTCCAATAATATCAATTAACTATAACTTATTTTAAAATTGATATTTCGAAAGCCTGCAAGGCTATAAAAATTTTGTTTTTAATGTAGTTTTCAAAACAAATACAAAAATTATTTCAGAAGCCCGGATATATGGAATAATTTAGTTTAATTGAGTTTTTTTGAAAAAACCCTAATTTTAAATCCACCATTTTTTTTTTTATTTAACTCAAAAAAAACTTCAACTAATTCTACAATTATCCCCCCTAATTTCAAGATGTGTCGACGATTGCTTCTATTACTTTCTCTTACCTCTATATATATGTTAATATTGGATTCATGTCAAAAATTCGATGTCGAGATTTTGATGGATCTTCACGTTTTGAGGTCCCCTGAATCCAAAAAAGTGGTTTTCGCGACATGGTCTGTCTGTCTGTGTGTGTGTCTGTGTGTGTTCAATTTTAAGCATGAAGGAATTGAGCTAGGAAGTTGAAATTTTATATTTAAGTTAAACACCCCCGGGACCGACAAAATAAGCTTTTAATCAAAGTCGGCCAGTACTAGTACTTTACTGATGTACTTTTTCAGTTTTTTTCGATTTTCTCAAAATTCGGGTCCCCTTTGGAACTTTTTACGCATTTAAAATTTTTTTTTCTAATTCTTATGAAATTTTGTATTTATTTACGAATCTAAATATGAGATTAAAATTTTGAAAAATAACCATAGTTTATTTCAAGCAGTCAACATTTAAAATGCAAGTTTGAAACTAAGGTGCTATGGGAAACTAAATATATCTCGACACAAAAAATCTGGTTTGACCCTTCGGTAAGAGAAAGTTGTGTGCTGTGCGCCAGCACACCAGATTTTTTTTTTTGTTATAAAATTTTTTTTTTGAAATTTGGTTTATTTTTTACGTAACTTTTTTATGAAATTTTTTCAGCTTTTTCGTGAAACTTTAAAAGTTGAAAAATGATATTTTATTCGAAAAATTTTAAGTCATCAAAATTGTATTTTTCTCAGTGTTTTACTGGTGGAATTTCGATCAGGCATGAAAGAAGAAAATGCAGCTAGGATTTTTTCTTTAAAAAATATATATTTAAGTTTCAGCTTTGGTTAATATTTGGTATTATACCCCTGTGATCAAAAAGTAGTAAGACTTTTGAAATAAAACACAAACGGTTTAAGATTTTTTCAAATTCATTTCATCTCCTTTAAATTAGTCCCTTTCACTTATGCCAAAGTTTTTTCCAATCTTTGAAACAATTGTTATACTCAAATTCCGAGATGGCCTTTAACTCCTTCAGCGATGCGGCTTTTAACTCGTCAATCGTGTCAAAACGATGGCCATGGAAGGGCCGCTTCAGTTTGGGAAACAGCCTGAAGTCCGACGGAGCCAAATCAGGTGAATACGGCGATTGGTGGAAGTATGAGTGGAATTTTTGGTATATGTATATAATGACAACTAACAGCTCCGAAGATGGCTCCAGCCGAAATTCAGCTGCTATATATTTTAAAAGAAAAAATCCTGGCTGCATCTTTCCTTCTAACTTTTCATTTATTTGATTTATTTTTTTTAAAATTTTTTTATCTTCCAAATTTTAAAATTAAAAAAAAAAAAAAAAAAAAAAAAATAGGCGTCATTTTGAAACAGATAAATTGATCAAATTTATTTTTTTCTCTCGAGCTTGAACTTCACATTAGTGAGTTCCATGCAAAAATTCAAATCAATTAGTCAAGTCGATCCAGATATAAATTATTTAATGAATAGCGGAAGGGTTTCCGTTTTAGGAATTTTGTTCTTTATTTTGATCCATTCTACTTCCTAAACTATCTCCGAGCATTACAGAATCACCCTGTATTTCAAATAAATTCTATTATCCAGTAAAATACAAAAGAAAAAACAACAGAAATATACGGTATTTAGCAAAAGATTTTATCTCAAGGGGATTTCATTATTAATTAAAGTTAATTTAATTATAACTTCTATCAAACTCTTAAAAATATTAATTATCTCGAATCTTTATTTAAAACTTTAATTGTAAGTAGCCCAAAGATAAAGAAAAAATGAATAAAAATATAAAAATAAAATTGAATATTGTGAACTTGAAAGTTCCATATTCTATCTCGTTTAATAAGATCGATTTAAATGTAAAATTTTATATAGACCAAATCAATCTGAAATAATGATTTCTTTCGATCCTATAATCGTGCTCGCAAGAATTGGTTTTCAACTTAAACGAAATCATTTTATTCTATCATAAAACCTAAGTCGTTTTTGCAGAAAGCAATTTTAAATAGGGAATCCCAACGGCCACTCAAAATGGAAAGATGATGGCTGAGAAAGAGAGAGAAGTCTCTTCAAAGGCGACAAGAAGGCGCCACAATCAATAAGTTATACTTGCTGGTTAACAAACACAATTTAACAAGATCAATTTCAATAATATATTTATTCTTTTTGAAATAGGAAAGGGCAAATACTAGAGCAGCAACAAAAAGCCTTTGCGAAATGAAAGACGATTCGGACGAAATTTTATTTTTTGTTCATCTTCAGTGAGGTACAAAGTTTAAATATTCTCTGTCAAAATGATTTTGAAAGATTATAATAATGTTTCTTTTGAAGTAGGCTTTACATTTTAAAGAAATAAAATAATTTCAAGGTAGTTTATAGCTGTATGTTTAATTATAATGGTAAAAGAAGTGAAGAGAAATGCAGCTATGGTTTTTCTTTTTTATTATACTCAGCAATCACGCTGACGTTTCGATCCCGGTAGGGATTATCTTCAGAGCATGGAGGCTGGTCATAATATATTTGTAGATTTTTCATATATTCCAATCTCGTGACAATATACATAATATACAGTAATTAAGTGTTGAATACAATTTATTTAACAACAATATACCTATACAGCGTTTATAGTTCGGAGACCAGTTTCAGAAAGACTACTTGATTTTCAGAAAACCACTTGATTTTCAGAAAGACCACTTGATTTTCAGAAGAAAGACCAGTTTCTGAAATTGGAATATATGAAAAATCCTACAAATATATTATGGCCAGCCTCCATGCTCTGAAGATGATCCCTACCTGGATCGAAACGTCAGCGTGAGTGCTGAGTATAATCCCCCCCCCCAAAAAGAAAAAACCATAGCTGCATTTCTCTTCACTTCTTTTACCATTAGAAATAAAATAAATTCCAAGGTTAGATCTCTTCAGGGTGGCCTTTAAAAAGAATAAGCGATCCGATCCGCAGATCTGGACAGAAAGGACGATCCGATCCGACTTCTACAAAAGGATTAGAGATCCGATTCGTTAATTCGATCCGTTTTAGAAAAAAGATTGCTGTTACGATCCTCAAATCCAGAGTCCGAAAATCCCGCACTTGATTTTTTTAGGCGTTTGGATGAATCAAAAGGGTATACGTTTAGTAAAAAGAAAAAGCTATTAAAGGATTTGCAATCCTTTGAAAAGGATCACAGAAATTTAGGACTTAGAAAAGGATTAGCGATCAGATCCTAAATCGAGCGAGTAAAAATGATTGCGATTCAGATCCAAGATCCTCTCCAAAAAAAAATATTTTGATCCAGATCCGAAAATCTTGGAACCGAACTGACTTTCTGATTCAAATTCAAAAGGATCGGGATCCCTGGATCTCTTTTATAACAAAACAAATTCTGTCACCCGCAGCAATATCTATCTATATGATGAAGTCACCTATCAACGCTGTTTAAATATTCTTCTTATTTATAAAATTTAATAAATATATTTTCTATCAAGCAATTAGTCAATTTTATTAAACGTTAAAAATTAATGAAGGTCATGTATCAAATAAGATGTTGTCATTAGAGATTTCGACTGTCTTAAACCTTTCGGTCGTTAATTTCCTAAATCTCCAATTATTTGATGTGTCCATCAGCAGTTAATGGAGCTATTAGTTAATTCATGTTACAACATTCAATAGAATAATAATAAAGTTCAACACAAATATAAATATTTTCACCCCTAAGCTTGAATTTATCAGAAAGTAAATTCAATCAAATATCTACGACATACTAAAACTTTCTTTATATTCTTGCAGAATTGATGATAATTCTTTGAGAAAATTTTACGAGAAGCCATTATGTGTTTGCGGCCAGAAGAACATCTTTGTTTAATTCATTCAACGGAACGGGGTTGTCCATAAAGGGGATTCCCATTTTCACTTGAGATTAGAAAAAAAAATCTAATAAGAGTCACACATCCAGGAATAAAGGGACCATTCTTGGAGTTACTAAAAATTTATTTAATCATTTTTCTTTAATCAATATTAATTTTATTTATTTTATGACGGTGTTAAATATTTAAAAAAATAAATAAATAATCTAGTATCTAAAATGAATATAAAAATGAAAAGGGGGTGAGATTATCCATTTCAGCAATATGAAAATAAATTAAATTTATAATAATAAAAAAAAAAAATAGGAGAGAGAAACTTCAATATTTGCATATAAATAGCAGTTAACGAGAGTATTAAAATCCATAATTAAATTGGATATTAACATAGGATTGGGAATTTTCAAAATTTTCATTATCGAATCGAATTGAGAGAGATTTTCCAATTTAAATTATAAATCCAAAATGAAATAAACCATTTAATTAAGCTACTTAAAAATTTGAAAATTCCCAGTAAATATAAAATATTAAAAATTTCGATTAATTAATAATATTTTCTTTTCCAAGCTTATGATTTGCATTTAAAGAACAATTAGATGGGATGGGGAATCCCTGAGCAGTTAAAGGGTTATCAATTTCTGACTTGTATAAACTTAAATGTTAGTGCTTTAAGATTTGAACCTCTTCGCAGAGCTAGTGATTAAATAAATGAATTTCACTCAATTAGAAAATTGGCTCTGAATGGATCAATATACTGGTACCATTTATTGACAATCTAATGTTGGACCGATCGTTCTACGAGTGGATGGATTTGCCAGGAAATGAGCTGTCATAAAGGATTCCTCAGAAAGGATAGCCTTGAGGATAATCGTGAACCAAGCAAAAGCTCTTTGGAGGTAAAATTTTATATAATCTTTTATTTAGAGAAATGTTTAATTATAAAAAACTAATATTTTAAGAAAAAAACAGTGCGATTTAGTGAAAAATAGTGTGGGAAGGAATTTAAGAAATTATTTTTTTCTTCTTTTTTTTTTAATCCCTATTCCGAGGTCAGCATATAAGAATAAGGTGCAACCTGGAGTAGAAGTAAGCAGACCCGTCGCATGGCCTGACACTTGCTGATGGGGAGAAGGAAGATTGTCATTAGGGGTCGTCCACATATTACGTAACGCCTTTTTTGACGATTTTCTACCCCCCCCCCCATGTAACAGTCACATACAAAGAAACACCCCTACAAATATTATGTCACAACATAGAACTACCCCTTCCCCCGAATAAAATTTCGTATACAAAATTCATATCATTTTTACCTTTTTTTTTTTTTTAATTATAAATTCAACTTTGAATTGTTATGTCACACTTGGAGAAACCCCCCGGGTCCCCCCACGTAACAATTAGTAACGTTTTGGCCAGACCCCTCCTAACGCGTTACGTAATATGTGTACGACCCCGTCGTGGAATAGAAGAAAAGCTAGTCTTAGCACGGGTAACTCGAGGTCGTCATTAACGTGCTTACAAAATGTGAACCAATGAATTTATTTAATTTTAAGAAATAATTTTCTTATTAATAAATATAATGGAATTTCAGCTTTTAGATAGAAAATTAGGATCTCAAAATTTTCTCTTAAGAAATATTCCAAGGCTGGAAATTCAAATTTATAAATAAGAAAAAAAATTTGTATCTTATTTTTTTGTTAAATTTTTTATTCAGGGTCAGCAATAATATTTCAACTTTTCGATCATATCAAGGAATTAATAATTAAAACAGTATAATTTTAAAAGCTACAATGAAAGTCATTTTTTGTCAATTCTTTAAAAAAAATCGATTTTTCGTCTATTTTAAACAATTCTTCAAAACAAATGATCGATAAGTTTTTTTCAAAAAACATAATGGATCTTTTTAAATTGAGGCAAGCAGAAAAAAAATCCTATTAAAAAAAGTAAAAAAGAATTGACGGAAAAATCTTTTTTTTTTTTAAAGAATTGATAAAAAATTTGTAATTTTTAATATATTCATATTGTTTGAATTATTAATTCCTTGATATGATCGTAAAAGTGAAAAAATAAATATTGCAGGACGAAACTTCAAGTCGGCCAAAAAATTTAATAAAAAAATAAGATAAAAAGACAATGTGGAGGAAGGCGGTAAATACAGATAGAAGATGAAATAAAACAAGACTTGTTTTTGGCTCGAATTATTTTATTTTCCTTTGTCGACTAATTACAAGCATTAACTTGATCACAAGCAATACATATTATGATGCATTGAGCCCTGAAGCTGGGTGATGTTTAAAACCGAAACGTCGACAAAGGAAAATAAAATAAAATTCGGGCCAAAAACAAGTCTTGTTTTATTTCATCTTTTTAATCTTATTTATATATCGAAATTTCCATCTTTTCTGGAATCTGTGTTTTCCTTAAGAAAAAAAATAATTTTGTTTTGTTTCAGCATTCTTTTCAGCATCTGGGCTCTTCAGATTATTACCGCAAATTTAAATCAAAATAAATTTTATCGCTTTTACTTTTGGGAAGGGTAAAAATGAGGTAGGAGTTTTAAAAAAACAAACCCTTAAAAAGTGTGTGAATAATATTAAATTTTTACTTTCTCTTACCTATGTATATATGTAATATATATATAGAGAGAAAGTATTGGATTCATGTCAAAAATTCGATGTCGAGATTTTGATGGATCTTCACGTTTTGAGGTCCCCTGAATCCAAAAAAGTGGTTTTCGCGACATGGTCTGTCTGTCTGTCTCTCTCTCTCTCTCCCCTCCCCCCCCCCTTGGGGGGGGGGGGGGGTGTGTGTGTGGGGGTGTGTGTGTGGGGGGGTGTGTGTGTGTGTGTGTGTGTGTGTACAATTTTAAGCATGAAGGAATTGAGCTACGAGGCTGAAATTTTATATTTAAGTTAAACACCCCCCGGGACCGACAAAATAAGCTTTTAATCAAAATCGGCCAAAGAGTATTAGAACTTTACTGATGTACTTTTTCAGTTTTTTTCGATTTTCTCAAAATTCGCTCTAACGATTTTGATTAAAATTCAAAAATCAATTATTTTTTAGATGCTCTTTCAAAAGTATATTCTCATTTTGCTCTCAAAATTGTTTGAAGCACACTTTACTCTTGTACTTCATAGAAAAGATAGGAGAAATGGTTGCCATGGTAACAAAATATAAATATTTTTCTGTTTATAAATTGTATATCTTGAATTCTAATATATTGGCGGAAACTAAATATATGTCGACACAAAAAATCTGGTGTGACAAGCACAGAACACAACTTTCGAAAGTGGAATGGAAAAAGTCGCTTGTTTCTTTTTAATGAAATTTATATGACTTAAAAAAGTTCATAGCTCATCAGTCAAATAAAATTCATTAAAAGAAAAATATTTCTCAACAATCATTCATAAAAATTAAAAGCAAAACAAAATTTCCTTAAAAAGTATTCAAAATTTTTTGTTTTCAATCAAATTCATTTTATATATTTTTATTTTGCTTGAAGCAAAGTTAGAATGTCTTTGCGAGAGAATGAAATTGCATTCTCAATGTCCGTACAAATTTAGTAAACATAAAGCCCTGGGAACAAGTGATTTACCCGAATCTCTTGATGACAGTCCTTTCCACCTGGCCAATTAGCAATCTGACAAATGTTATCCCTTATCAACATCGGTCGGATGTTATTATTAATAAAGGAGAGAGGCTACGCCACTTTTATCACTGCGCTTTGTATCTCAAGGGATTATAGCATTTGAATCACATGAGAGGTAGGGGAGTGAGGGGTAATGGCGCTCACTGGGTAATGGCGCTCACCCCTGTAACTCTGTCAAAATAAAACTTAGCAAATCGCCACGGAGCGTGAAATGCAAGGGGAGGGGGTCTCTAACGGGCAACAATGCAAAAGGACAGTCAGCTTGCGTCATGTGACCGTGAAGTGAGTTTCTTCGTTTGCGGCCGCACTGATCTAATTTTCGGTGTCGTGTTTTTTGTCGATAAGTCCAAAATTTTAATGCTTATTAAATTTTTAATTTTACTTTTCTGACAATAAAACTATTCTATTCTGTGATAATGTAATCAATTTTCAACAATTGCAAATGATTTTTTTAATTTCAAATTAATTATAAAACTACCGTTTGGGGTAATACCGCTCATCTGAGCGCCATTACCCCTTAGAAAGTTTTTCAGACTGTGAAGATGGAGAGCAGCTTTGTGACGATGACAGTGATGATGAATTGAAATGTGGATGATGAAAATTATAACAAAAGTATTATTTGCGAAGAAATTGGAAAAATTAACGAGTTGCGGTATCGCTGCACCATATATGGACTGTGGGCTCATGCTATGTGTTCAGTGTGGGATTCGCCAGATGGATATATCTGTGATTTATGTGTCCAAAAATAAAATATTTCTATTTCTAATTTGTGTTACCTCTAATAATAGTAATTAGTTTATATTATAATTATAATAATTAAAGTTGATTTGACATCGAACACTTTACTCTATTTGTTATATTGAAAAAGGCTAATCTTACGTCCAAATGGGAATAATTGATGCTAATTTGTGATTGTAGACTTTACTTTTATTGTATAAGATTGATCTCATAAATATTTCTTTAATTAAAATGTATCTTACATGTTATATTCCAAAAAACATGTTTGAGCGTTATTACCCCATGCCCTGAGCGGCATTACCCAAAGCCAGGGGCAATGCCGCTCAAACATGTTTTTTTAATATTGTTTCCCTACTACTACTAGGGCAAAGATATATGCTTTTGGTGTTAAATTGTTGATTACTCGATAATTAAAGACTTTGTTACACTTCTTAATTTGGAATTATAATAAATGATTTAAAAAGATACACCATGTTTTCCTTAAGTGAACGCCATTCCCCCTCTCTCCC
>JAKCPI010003742.1:0-25927 GCA_023213315.1 Euborellia annulipes | reverse complement strand
CTTTCAGTCAAAGGGCATAGGGTATTTTATAACATTTACCTATATAATAATATTTATTGACCGGACAACAGACTGCAGTTCAAACGCCGTTATAAGAGTTGGTAGAAGAGAACAAGTTTACAAAAGATATTTTGAATTCTTAATCAATAATATTCAAAAAAATCTGGTGTGACTGGCGCACAACTTTTACAACTTTCTCTTGCAACTTCGGTAATCGAAAGTTGTGTTCTGTGCTGTCACTTTCAGATTTTTTGTGTCAAAATATATTTAGTTCCCGACAGTACGGAACATTTGAATTCAGATGTAAAATTTATAAGTATGGGAAAATGTTATATTTTTGTTACCATGGCAACCATTTCTCCTATCTTCTCTATGAAATACAAGTAAAGTGGTCTTCAGAAGATTTCAATTGCAAAAATGAGAATATACATTTTAAAGAGCATCTAAAAAATAGTTGATTTTTGAATTTAAAAAAAATCGTTGGAGCCAATTTTGAGAAAATCGAAAAAAACTGAAAAAAAGTACAAGTAAAGTACTAGTACTCTTTGGCCGATTTTGATTAAAGCTTATTTTCCAGGTCCGGGAGGTGCTCTGGCAAATATAAAATTTCAGCTCCTAGCTCAATTTCTTTCTTGCTTAAAATTGAACACACACAGACACACAGACACAAAGACACACACACACACACACACACACACACACACACACACACACACACACACACACACACACACACACACACACACACACACACACACACACACACACACACACACACACAGACAGACAGACCATGTCGCGAAAACCACTTTTGATTCAGGGGACCTCAAAACGTAAAGATCCATCAAAATCTCGACATCGAATTTTTGATATGAATCCAATACTTTCTCTCTCTATTAAGGTCCGACCCGAAACAAGATTTTCAGCCGAAACCGAAACCGAATATTCGGCCTCAACCTTAGTTTCGGCCGAAACCGTAACCGAAACCGAAACTTGTATTTCCTATAAAAAATTTTTTTTTCATTTTACCTTTTTTTTTTTTTTTTTTTTTTTTTTGAATTTTTTCCCTCCCGTGAAAATCATTTTACCTTTTTTTTAGGGAGACTAAAATTTTTCTCCCTCAAGTGCAAATTATTTGACCTTTTTTTTTTTTTTTGCATGCAAGAGTCTCATCCCATTTTTTCAGACTCTGGTTTCGGCCGGCCGAAAAGGTTCGGCCACTTTTTGTCCGAAACCGAAACTACGGCCAAAAACCATGATTTTTGGCGAAACTGTGAAACCGTAACCCGAAACCGTTATTCGGTCGGTTCCTACTCTCTATATACGCTGTATATATTACATATATATAGGTAATAGAAAGTAATTAAAGGCTTACCAAGGGTATCATAGTTGTTTGGCTGTGCGCCAGTCACACCAGATTTTTTTTTATCTTTATTTGAAGAAATAGGCTACTTATTTATTAAAATTCTACTTTAAAAGGCATAATTTAAAAAAAAATCTCAAAATCTTCTCAAAAACACGGATCTGATAATATTATGTTCTAAAATTTAACTGAGAGGTAACTATATAACATTTAATTAATTAAATCTCTAATTTTTATTTGATATTTTAGATATAACGTTAACCTGTAGCTATGATGTGTAGGTATTTAAAAAAAAAAATCGGGAATTAATTAAAAAGTACTCATGTATAAAGTATACTTGATAATTACTAATTTTGTATCCCTAATTATTGTTGAAGAGAAATGTAAAAAAACCCATTTCATTTAAATCAACCCCTGGTAACAAACTAATCATATCACTTTAATTTAATTAGTAATTAGGCATGAAATTTGGTCTTGATAGCATACAATCACATTGTGAATTATCTATCTAAATTACTTCACACATACAAACATATTCATACTATTATACATACTCACAAATCGAGATGAAGGAATAGATAATTTCTAATCTAATTATAATAACACTATAAAGTTAAATAGAATATCACATTTTTTCATCACTTTTAATATATGAATTTGGATTTTATGAGATATTCTAAGCTCCTTCTCAACCACCCGGCCCACACCTTTCGGCAGATCCCGGATAACCTAGTCGGAGGTGCAGATCCTTCTCAGCCATTCGGTTACCCAGTCAGAGCAATCCTCATTTTTAAGGCACTTAGGCCACCTCAATTTGGGCCCTTTGTGTCCTTGGGGGTGAGATTTTCTCCCACTTTCCTAAGAGGAGACTTCGGGAATGTTTGAATTATTTGCTCCAAGCTGAATTCGAACCCGAGTCAACATAATATACATATATGTTCTTGCCCTTATTCCTATAAGATAAAGAGAAGCTACGCTAGTAATTCATTTGAATAGAGAAAAAGGAGTATAACAGGGATGGAACAGGAAAAACAGTGTTAAGGGGAACTCGGAGTCAATATCTAGGCTTCTATGATCTATTTTTTTTCCTTTTTATATAAAATAAATTTAAACACTTTTAACTTGGAAAATCGTCTATATATCTACTTATTTTTTATAATTAGATGACTAGATGATGATTAGCAGATGATATGTTACCTAAAAGGAAATTACAGTTTCTTAAATAGAATCGGCGTGCCTGGCAAAGATCAACACTAACATAACGTGGAGAATGTCACTTTCCTGAATCGAGTCAAGGGGAAGTGATGATCATCACATTCATATTGGATTATTTACATTTCTGTCTCTGGCTTCCTATTTACGGTTTACTCATTCTATTTTATTTGTTTACGTTGCTATAAAATTTTAATAAGAACAAATAGCTGTTAGCAAAGACGATTTTTGATTTATACTATTTTTAATATAATCTTATATTTCTTAAATTTTTTTAGAGTTTAAGCATTGAAATGATAATAAAATAATCTCTGATATAAACATTTTTGCAAAGAGAATTTTATATCGCTCATAAATTTATGAAACCAATCAAAAAACTTTATTTAATGAATATTATAATTTTATTGCATAGATAAATCAAATTTATTTATGTATCGCCCAATAAAGAGCTGTTTATATTATATATAAAAAAAGCTATTTATATTTTTATGTAGTGAAAAAAATAATTCTTGTGAGAATACTGACTCTATCATGTCCAAGGGTTGAAGGAAAAATTTATCAACTTTTCCAGCAAACTCACGCAATTTGGCTGAGGATAATGTGTTTATCTCTTCAGGACCACCTTGTTCCTTCACGAACCAGCAACGATAATTTATGATCCCCCTCCAAGAGTTCGTTTTATTATATATAACTATAGGATGTTTAAAGAGTGCTCTTTCCTCTCCATAACCAAAGAGGTGTGCAAATAGAACTTTGCAAGAAGATAGGGGTTGGTAAAATTAAATGCACGCCAACCGCTATTTTGATCCATCAAAAAGTCTTTGACTTTAGGAAAAATTATACGTATTAAACGCTACAGTATGTATAAAAAATTTCTCATAAAATTCTAGGTAAATAACAATGATCAATGTATTTAACCCAATATATAGGCTATAACTTAATAGTGTAAGGAAACTTTTACTTATTTATCTTTTACCAAAATAACAATTTATTGAGTATTCAAAAAATAGGCCTACATATCTTGTTCTGGCTAAAATTGTTTGGCTAAAATATTTGTTTATTTGATTTGAATGTTTTTAAATGGACGCTTCGAGCGAAGATAAAGCCCTTGATTCATGATTTAAGGGTGTTCGCATTACATCTTAAGGGAGAAATTAAATTATTTAGCTTAATGTAAATGAACAGTGATGTAAATGTCAAAGAGAATAAAAATTCGGTTTCGCCTAATAGATAGGCAAATAAATTTCTAACTTACATAACTTCTAATTTTTCGCTTTTTCTTATCATTTAAGATATATTTAAATTCTAAATTTCCGATTGTCCACGCCATTGAACTATTTGCAGACTTTTCTTTTCTTGACTTGATTTCCATTCCTTTCACGTGTGAATATTTTCAAATCTCATCACTCTATTTGATATGTACTGGAACATAGCGAGAAAGATATGTTTGGAATTCGGCACGAGTTAGAACCTATTTTTGCAATCTTGCACGTTTTAAATTTTTTTTTATAAACGACTTGATAAAATCCTCAAATTTTTCTTTTTTGATATATAGTAGATATTTTTTTTCTTTTCCTTAATTTCAGACATTATGATTTTCTTTATTATTCTTAACGTTTTTTTTTAATTTAAATTTCCCTCTCTGACTCCACATCCTCTTATTCTGACCAATCAGTGCCCTGACAGGCACATACACACTACACACAGGAAGTCAGTGGCTAGCGCTTTATGTATAGTAATGATAATGATAATATAATTTGAAAGATTGAAAGTGTCTTAGATATTTATATACATGGTATTTCTTTTTCTTTTTCAGGTACACCTTCTACTGTTTCCAATTTCATTTTCTTGTTAGAGAAAATAAAGGATGCGATGGGGGTGAGTGAATACTTTCATTTGTATTAATCGAAATATTCAGGTTTCAAAACCTTCTTCGATAATTTAAGCAATTTTAACAATATTAAATAAATAAATCTAAAAGAATTTTCTCAATTATTTATAATCTTTATAATCAAATGACTCATTTTACTCATTTAAATTAGATTAGAAAACATTCCATTCACTATAATAAACATTTTTTATGTAAAAAAAAATAAACTAAATCCTTAATTGAAATGCTGAAATATAGGCTTCTGTTTTAATTGGAAAAAAAAAACCTTACAAATATTTTTTTATTTAATTAAATGAAATAAAAAAAACCAAAGACAAAGGCGAAAAGGATATTTTAAATCCTTTTTAACATTTAATTTATATACCGATAGCTACCTCAGTTTTTAGATTATCCTTGGCCCTACTACAAAGGAAAAAGTCTCGCTTCTTATTATACGGTCCAGAGGATCGCTTCCTGCAGGCTTACATAATGGAAAAATTTACTTAAATTATATGTGACAGTCCACATTCCGAAAATGATCAAAAAAGTAAAGTAAAAAGTAAGTAGGCCTATTTGTGCCACATACTCAATGCATATACACTATATTGGCATTCTCTTAAAACTTCTTATTCTTAACGCCATTGAGCTAGGCATCCCAAAAGGCACACGTACAAAAATGCCGTCCGTGTCTGTGTGAAGGAGACGTTAGGCATTAGTGTGCGTGTATCAAGGGGTTAATAGGTTTTTTGATAATGCCTATATATATGGACTGAGTGGTACATAAGAACAATTTTTTCTAATAAATTTTAAGTCCCCGTGGGCCTAGAAATATAAATAGGTTAAAAAATTTTTAATATATTTGTTAACAAATACATTCATTATATTAATTAAAAATCTGGTGTGACTGGCGCACAGCACACAACTTTCTCTTACCTTCGGTAATCGAAAGTTGTGTACTGTGCTTGTCACACCAGATTTTTGGTGTCGACATGTATTTAGTTCCCGGCAGTAAGGAATATTTGAATTCAGATGTAAAATTTATAAGTATGGGAAAATATTTATATTTTGTTACCAGGGCAACCATTTCTCCTATCTTTCCTAAGAAGCACAAGAGTAAAGTGTGCTTCAAACAATTTTGAGGGCAAAACGAGAATATACATTTGAAAGAACATCTAAAAAATAATTGATTTTTGAATTTTAATCAAAATCGTTTGAGCGAATTTTGAGAAAATCGAAAAAAAACTGAAAAAGTACATCAGTAAAGTACTAGTACTCTTTGGCCGATTTTGATTAAAAGCTTATTTTTCCGGTCCCGGGGGGTGTTTAACTTAAATATAAAATTTCAACCTCCTAGCTCAATTCCTTCATGCTTAAAATTGAACACACACACACACACACACACACCCCACCCACCCACCCACCCACCCACCCACACACACACAGACAGACCATGTCGCGAAAACCACTTTTTTGGATTCAGGGGACCTCAAAACGTGAAGATCCATCAAAATCTCGACATCGAATTTTTGACATGAATCCAATACTTTCTCTCTATATATATATTACATATATACATAGGTAAGAGAAGTAAAAAGCATAAAAAAGAGCATTGATTAAACAAAATCCCCCTAATTGCTTTTATTTGTTTTATTTATTTAATAATTAATTCCTAAAATAAGTAGTATTTTTTATTATTATATATTAAAAATGTTTTTCCACAATTATTTAATCAAATCGAATTGTATTTAATGAAAATATTATTAATCTCATATAAAAATAAATATTTATAATTTTTTGAAAAAATTATAAAATCGGATTTGGATATTTTAAAAAAAGCAGCGATTTTAATAAAATTCTTAATATTTGTTTTCAAATGTGATTAATATTTTCATTACGGGTGGTCCGTATGTCTGTATTCATGGTAAATGAATAAACAAGTCCCACTTTAAATGGAATATTTTCATTTTTTTTTTTTTGAAAGTAAAAAACATTCACACTTTTTTCTCATTCACACACACATTCATACAGTCTTTTCGGCAACTTAGGCCATATAAGACTTTGACGATAACCGTTGTAGAGAAAATATCTATTGTGGGGTCAGGCATTTCTATTTAAGCCATCTGGTATCCAAATGGCTTAAATAAAATCATCGGACTGCCTGGGTCCGAACCCGCGACGTTTGGTATAGGAGGTAGGCACGCTACTTACTACGCCAAACCCGGGGGGCTATTTTCATTTATTTAAACAATTGTAGAAAAATCTGGTGTGACTGGCGCACAGCACACAACTTTCTCTTACCTTCGGTAATCGAAAGTTGTGTACTGTGCTTGTCACACCAGATTTTTTGTGTCGACATGTATTTAGTTTCCGGCAGTAGGGTACAATTTGAATTCAAGATGTAAAATTTATAAGTATGGGAAAATATTTATATTTTGTTACCAGGGCAACCATTTCTCCTATCTTTCCTAAGAAGCACAAGAGTAAAGTGTGCTTCAAACAATTTTGAGGGCAAAACGAGAATATACATTTGAAAGAACATCTAAAAAATAATTGATTTTTTGAATTTTAATCAAAATCGTTTGAGCGAATTTTGAGAAAATCGAAAAAAACTGAAAAAGTACATCAGTAAAGTACTAGTACTCTTTGGCCGATTTTGATTAAAAGCTTATTTTTCCGGTCCCGGGGGTGTTTAACTTAAATATAAAATTTCAACCTCCTAGCTCAATTCCTTCATGCTTAAAATTGAACACACACACACACACACACACACACCCACCCACCCACCCACCCACCCACCCACACACACACAGACAGACCATGTCGCGAAAACCACTTTTTGGATTCAGGGGACCTCAAAACGTGAAGATCCA
The DNA here is from genome assembly GCA_023213315.1 of Euborellia annulipes. Taxonomy (NCBI): domain Eukaryota; kingdom Metazoa; phylum Arthropoda; class Insecta; order Dermaptera; family Anisolabididae; genus Euborellia; species Euborellia annulipes. The sequence goes on along the minus strand of JAKCPI010003742.1, from coordinate 18,612 downwards.
TCAAAATCTCGACATCGAATTTTTGACATGAATCCAATACTTTCTCTCTATATATATATTACATATATACATAGGTAAGAGAAAGTAAAAAGCATAAAAAAGAGCATTGATTAAACAAAATCCCCCTAATTGCTTTTATTTGTTTTATTTATTTAATAATTAATTCCTAAAATAAGTAGTATTTTTTATTATTATATATTAAAAATGTTTTTCCACAATTATTTAATCAAATCGAATTGTATTTAATGAAAATATTATTAATCTCATATAAAAATAAATATTTATAATTTTTTGAAAAAATTATAAAATCGGATTTGGATATTTTAAAAAAAAGCAGCGATTTTAATAAAATTCTTAATATTTGTTTTCAAATGTGATTAATATTTTCATTACGGGTGGTCCGTATGTCTGTATTCATGGTAAATGAATAAACAAGTCCCACTTAAATGGAATATTTTCATTTTTTTTTTTTTTTTGAAAGTAAAAAACATTCACACTTTTTTCTCATTCACACACACATTCATACAGTCTTTTCGGCAACTTAGGCCATATAAGACTTTGACGATAACCGTTGTAGAGAAAATATCTATTGTGGGGTCAGGCATTTCTATTTAAGCCATCTGGTATCCAAATGGCTTAAATAAAATCATCGGACTGCCTGGGTCCGAACCCGCGACGTTTGGTATAGGAGGTAGGCACGCTACTTACTACGCCAAACCCGGGGGCTATTTTCATTTATTTAAACAATTGTAGAAAAATCTGGTGTGACTGGCGCACAGCACACAACTTTCTCTTACCTTCGGTAATCGAAAGTTGTGTACTGTGCTTGTCACACCAGATTTTTTGTGTCGACATGTATTTAGTTTCCGACAGTAGGGTACAATTGAATTCAAGATGTAAAATTTATAAGTATGGGAAAATATTTATATTTTGATACCATGGCAACCATTTCTCCTATCTTTTCTATGGAGTACAAGAGTAAAGTGGTCTTCAGAAGATTTCAATCACAAAATGAGAATATACATTTTATAGAGAATCTAAAAAATAATTGATTTTTGAATTTTAAAAAAAATCGTTGGAGCAAATTTTGAGAAAATCGAAAAAAACTGAAAAAGTGAATCAGTAAAGTGCTAGTACTTTTTGGTCGATTTTGTTCAAAAGCTTCGTGTCACGTCCCATGGGGGTGCCTAACTTAAATATAAAATTTCAACTTCCTAGCTCTTTTCGTTCTTGAGATATTTTGTTCACAGACACACAGACACACGACAGACCATGTCGCGAAAACCACTTTTTTGGATTCAGGGGACCTCAAAACGTGAAGATCCATCAAAATCTCGACATCGAATTTTTGACATGAATCCAATACTTTCTCTCTATATATATATTACATATATACATAGGTAAGAGAAAGTAAAAACATTTTTAATACACAATGAGCTCTGGTCTTTTATAAAGTATTAAAAATGCAGTACTATTTAAAATTAAGTATCCGTATTCTTTATTTATCTCACACTTTTTCTCATTCACACTCACATTCACACAGTCTTTTCGGCAACTCAGGGTATATAAGACTTTGAAGATAACCGTTATATATAAATAATATCTATTTGGGGTCGGCATTCTTATTTAAGTCTATTCTTTAGTTAATAATCTTAAAAGTGCTGAATGCTAATTTCCAATCCTTTTAGTATTGAGTTTATCATTTTAGCTCAGGGTTGGTAGGAGAAACCGAGTAATGACACCCATAATTTTGTATTGCAGTTTCTAGAGGCTTTTAAATTAAATGAATTATTTTTTGACAATCAAAAAGACATACGCCAGCGCATATATAAATTTAATAATATGCGTAAATTGCTTGAAAGATTAATATGTCCCTTAAAATATAAATATAATAATCCCTTTGATATTTTCTTCCTCTATTTTATATTCTAAGCTTATCCCGGAGGGTCATCGGATCCTCTCCCCCTTCCCTTTTTCGTTATATCTCTCTATAATTGGCCGAACCACAAATGAAACTGAATTTAATTAAAAAGTGTACATGGAACCTTATTTATCCAATTTCACATTTTAATTGAACCAGTTTAAATTATTGAAGTATATGTTAGTTTATTTATTTATATAATATATTTAGATAGCTACAAAATATATGACATTGTTTTAATTCATTTCTTTCTGTTTTCGTTTTGCATTTAGTACTGTTTTGTTTTATTTGGCTCGCGTGCACGTTTATAAAACGTATATAATGAATTTATTCATTACTTTTGTTTTATTTTATATCATTTTGAACATACCCTATTGTACTTTGTTCGTGGGATATTTCATAATTTAGTAATTATTCTTTTAATCGATTATATATTTTACTAATAGCTGCAGAGATCACCGTTTTTGATTACAAAATATTAGTCTATAATTTTCCTAAAGCACCAGTAATGTAAATAATACTTTCGTCGCGTTCTAATCTATTAAAAGGACATTTACCCTAAAAGCTTTTATATTCTGATATAGTACTTACCCAATTTCCTAAAATAAAAGTTGCTTTGAATTTTTTTTTTTTGTATTTTGTTAATCTGATTTAATGCTAATTTGTTTCTAGAATTCAATATTTATAAAATACACATTTCCACCCAATCTAAAGCAAATAAGTTTTTATAAAATTATTAGTTACATTATTAACACCTGAATCTCCCTCAGGGATCCAATTTTGTTTTGAAGCAGGATAAATAAAAGGCCAAGCAGCTTGTTTATTTCTTTATTATAAATAAAGGATATCATTGAATAAATCCAAAAGAATATTTTAGCATTATATTTTTTTCTGAAGGTCTACCTAGATAAAATTTCAATATCCTAGCTCTTTTTGTTCTTCAGATATTTTGTTCACAGACACACGGACAGACAGACCATGTTGCAAAAACCACTTTTTTGGATTCAGGGGACCTCAAAACGTGTATATCCATCAAAATCTCAACATCAAATTTTTGACATGAATCCAATACTTTCTCTCTATATATATTAACATATATAGAAGTAAGAGAAAGTAATTATTCAATTGCCAAGACGCATCATCAACAGACGCAAATTGGTGTTGGTATCGGTGGGTTGGGAACATGTCTGATAAAATAAATTCATTCATATAATGAATTTTTTTGGCAGTAGGCCTACGGGTATTGAAATTAACAAAATATTTTTTTCTAATCCTTTATATATTGATGTAATAAAAAAATATTTTTGTGATTTATTTAAAATTTTTTTGTTATGAATATTGGGGATTTTTTAAATAGAAACTATACAAAAACATTCCATTGTTTTAATAGAATAATAATAAAAAAATCTGGTGTGACTGGCGCACAGCACACAACTTTCTCTTACCTTCGGTAATCGAAAGTTGTGTTCTGTGCTTGTCACACCAGATTTTTTGTGTCGACATATATTTAGTTCCCGACAGTACGGAACATATGAATTCAGATGTAAAATTTATAAGTATGGGAAAATATTTATATTTTGTTACCATGGCAACCATTTCTCCTATCTTACCTATGAAATACAAGAGTAAAGTGGTCTTCAGAAGATTTCAATTGCAAAATGAGAATATACATTTTAAAGAGAATCTAAAAATTAATTGATTTTTGAATTTTAAAAAAAATCGTTGGAGCAAATTTTGAGAAAATCGAAAAAAACTGAAAAAGTACATCAGTAAAGTACTAGTACTTTTTGGCCGATTTTGATTAAAAGCTTATTTTTCCGGTCCCGGAGGGTGTTTAAATTAAATATAAAATTTCAGCCTCATAGCTCAATTCCTTCATGCTTAAAATTGAACACAGACACACCCACCCACCCACCCACACACAGACAGACCATGTCGCGAAAACCACTTTTTTGGATTCAGGGGACCTCAAAACGTGAAGATCCATCAAAATCTCGACATCGAATTTTTGACATGAATCCAATACTTTCTCTCTATATATGAACCCTGTTATTCAATGGTGTGTCAAAGACCAAATATCGAGTTTTGAGAAAATCAACATTAAAGTTTTTCTGATTTAAATTGTTTTTATTAGATTATATATCATTTTTTTTGTCAATTGTGCAAGTAAATACTGTAATTATGGCAGATATTCATAAATTATCTCTAAAAATATGACTAATTTAGAGAAAAAAAATAAAATATAAAAAATTATTTTTACAAAATTCTCTATGTGCGATTTATATTTGTAAATAATGCTTCAAAGTCCCTTGACCCATGATTGAAAAATTCTCTAAGTCCAATTATATTTGCAAAAATGCTTCAAAGTCTCTTTATATTACTAGAAGCATAGAAACTTTTTATCAAAATCACATTCATCAATTTTAAATAGTATTAATATTTTAAAATTAAATACAAAGTGATATCAAAATTTTCTCATCAATTAATTTCTGAATAAATAGCTTGGAAACAGTAAATCAAAGTTATAATAATGAAATAGACTTAATATTACGGCCACTTCAACCTAACCTAACCTAATATTATTTATTTTGTTGTCTTCGAAATCGCACTGATCCTCATCCTCATCTTCATTTTCATTATCAGGAATAATATCAAAAAATTAAATTTTGACGTCTACGAATTCAGAGAAAATTTTCTCATTTTTCAAAAAAAAAAAAAAAAAATGATTTTTGTTTATTTAAGGGAAAAAAATATATTAGACCAGGCGCTGGAGGTAGTTGAGTATGCAAAATTTGAGGACCGAATTCTGACAATGGATTTGGGCTAAGAATAGCTCCCAGAATAAGGATCCGGATCTTGCCGGGCCAATTTTTGGTCCAATTTTTTTTACCCCCGCCCCATAGGAAATCAATGGAGTGCATGCTAAGATGATGTGAAGATTTGCAATTATGGTCAAATTCGAGTACTTAAAACCTCAAACAATGAAAAAAACTGTCTTGTCAGCAACTGAGGGGATCCTCTAGAGTCCCCTGAGAAGTACTATCTTGCCGCCAGCTGCGGTGGTCCCCTCTAACCCCTTCACCTCTTTTATCTTTCTCTTTGTTATAAATTTAAATATACGGCTTTAACACCATGCCAAATTGTGGGGACCGGCATTATGTTCATAATCCACTAGCTGGTATCCCAATCAATGAAAAATACTATCTTGCCACCAGCTGCGTGGTCCTCTCTAACCCCTTTACCTCTTTTCTCTCTCTTTGTTATAAATTTAAATATACGGCTTTAACATCATGCCAAATTGTGGGGACCGGCAATTATGTTCATAATCCACTACCTGGTGCTCCAATCAATGAAAAATACTATCTTGCCACCAGTTGTGGTGGTCCCCTCTCTCTTCACCTCTTTTATCTCCCTTTATTATAAATACACCAGGTAGTAGATTATGAGCATAATTGCCGGTCCCCACAATTTGGCATGGTTTTAAGACAGTACATCTAAATGTATAACAAAGAGAGAGAAAAGAGGTAAAGGGGTTAGAGAGGACCACCGCAGCTGGCGGCAAGATAGTATTTTTCATTGATTGGGATACCAGCTAGTGGATTATGAACATAATTGCCGGTCCCCCAATTTGGCATGATGTTAAAGCCGTATATTTAAATTTATAACAAAGAGAGAGAAAAGAGATGAAGGGGTTAGAGAGGACCACCGCAGCTGGCGGCAAGATAGTATTTTTCATTGATTGGGATACCAGCTAGTGGATTATGAACATAATTGCCGGTCCCCACAATTTGGCATGATGTTAAAGCCGTATATTTAAATTTATAACAAAGAGAGAGAAAAGAGATGAAGGGGTTAGAGAGGACCACCGCAGCTGGCGGCAAGATAGTATTTTTCATTGATTGGGATACCAGCTAGTGGATTATGAACATAATTGCCGGTCCCCACAATTTGGCATGATGTTAAAGCCGTATATTTAAATTTATAACAAAGAGAGAGAAAAGAGGTAAAGGGGTTAGAGAGGACCACCGCAGCTGGCGGCAAGATAGTATTTTTCATTGATTGGGATACCAGCTAGTGGATTATGAACATAATTGCCGGTCCCCACAATTTGGCATGATGTTAAAGCCGTATATTTAAATTTATAACAAAGAGAGAGAAAAGAGATGAAGGGGTTAGAGAGGACCACCGCAGCTGGCGGCAAGATAGTATTTTTCATTGATTGGGATACCAGCTAGTGGATTATGAACATAATTGCCGGTCCCCACAATTTGGCATGATGTTAAAGCCGTATATTTAAATTTATAACAAAGAGAGAGAAAAGAGGTAAAGGGGTTAGAGAGGACCACCGCAGCTGGCGGCAAGATAGTATTTTTCATTGATTGGGATACCAGCTAGTGGATTATGAACATAATTGCCGGTCCCCACAATTTGGCATGATGTTAAAGCCGTATATTTAAATTTATAACAAAGAGAGAGAAAAGAGGTAAAGGGGTTAGAGAGGACCACCGCAGCTGGCGGCAAGATAGTATTTTTCATTGATTGGGATACCAGCTAGTGGATTATGAACATAATTGCCGGTCCCCACAATTTGGCATGATGTTAAAGCCGTATATTTAAATTTATAACAAAGAGAGAGAAAAGAGGTAAAGGGGTTAGAGAGGACCACCGCAGCTGGCGGCAAGATAGTATTTTTCATTGATTGGGATACCAGCTAGTGGATTATGAACATAATTGCCGGTCCCCACAATTTGGCATGATGTTAAAGCCGTATATTTAAATTTATAACAAAGAGAGAGAAAAGAGGTAAAGGGGTTAGAGAGGACCACCGCAGCTGGTGGCAAGATAGTATTTTTCATTGATTGGGATACCAGCTAGTGGATTATGAACATAATTGCCGGTCCCCACAATTTGGCATGGTGTTAAAGCCGTATATTTAAATTTATAACAAAGAGAGAGATAAAAGAGGTGAAGGGGTTAGAGGGGACCACCGCAGCTGGCGGCAAGATAGTACTTCTCAGGGGACTCTAGAGGATCCCCTCAGTTGCTGACAAGACAGTTTTTTCATTGTTTGAGGTTTTAAGTACTCGAATTTGACCATAATTGCAAATCTTCACATCATCTTAGCATGCACTCCATTGATTTCCTATGGGGCGGGGGTAAAAAAAATTGGACCAAAAATTGGCCCGGCAAGATCCGGATCCTTATTCTGGGAGCTATTCTTAGCCCAAATCCATTGTCAGAATTCGGTCCTCAAATTTTGCATACTCAACTACCTCCAGCGCCCGCTCTATATATAATATTATTTGGTAAATAACTTTTTATTGGTTGTTAAAATCGCACTGGTTAAAACTCAATTAAACGATATTAATTTATTGTTAATTGGAAATTATATATATATATATATATATATATATATATGTTCATAGAAAAAGATAGAAAACATTATAGAATTAGCCTAAAAGAAAGTAAAAAATGAATTATAATATAACTATTGATAATTTTTGTAGGTTATGAAATACTTGTATTAACTTTCAACAAATGGAATATAGTAATAGTGTATTGAATATATAAATTTGAAATAAATAAAATTAATATTTTCTTGAGTTTATATTAAATACCTCTAAACAATAGCGATGCCGGTGTTCATAATTGAAAATACTTAGGGCATAAACGCAACAATATATCTCAAGCGTATAGTTGTTTACGATGTCTTGCACTTGACGCATAAATGAAAAATTGTTCTTTTCAAATTAAGTATTACGAAACAACATGTTAAGTACATAAATCATTATTGAAAAATGTAAAATCCTGCATTGAAATATTGTAAAAATAATTTTATGCTTTTACATTAAAAATAAATTTTTTTAGGACATATTTCATAAAAAATACTATTAATTAAAGCATTTGAAACAATATTCCATGCTTAACTCAATTTTGAATTTTTTGGTCTTTGACACACCATTGAATAACAGGGTTCATATATATTACATATATACATAGGTAAGAGAAAGTAAAAGAAAGTAACTTCAGAAATTACTGTTTGTCACTATTTTAAAACAAGAGAGGGATTAGAGAGTAATTGAAAGCAAAGAAAAAAAAAACTTTTTTTTGTAAAGTGTAAAAATAATAAAAACTACAGGTTCAAATATGAAAATTAATTTCTGTAGAGGCGGTGATTACAAAACAATCGTGATCATGATAATGGGAGATTTTTTAAACGTACATTTTATAATTTAGATCCACAGCAAGGGAGTGTGAGATTTCTTTTTCTATAAAATATTTTTAATAATTATTAATTAATTAAAAAATATGCTCATTTTACTACCCATCTCTTTTGGCTAAATTGTAAACTCAAATTTAGGGTCAGGTCAAGTTTTAGTTTACTTGGCTTCTTGGACAGCTTCAATTTATATATTCATCCAAAGTCGTAACTTGACTTTAATTGGTCCAGAGTTAATAACCTTTGAAGTAACCATCATAATTACAATTCTAGTTTTGGAAGAGAAGTGAAGTAGTAGTAATTGGGATTTGACTGAAGCCAAATCAAACCGGACTCTGTTTAATCTAATAAAGGGGATATTCCTAGTGAAAAGAGAAACATTTTGAAATTCTGTAAAAAAAAGGATGGCATGCCTTTAAATAACTCTTCCTTGAAAATTTCCTGAAGAGTAAAAAATATAAATAATCAAAAAGACCTTTGTACTCGAACCAGGATTTCCGCTCTTGCGGAAGGACTACTTTGTCCTAGGTCGCCTTCATAAAAAAATATTGCTACTAATTAAAGGCAATCATGAGCGTAACTAGGAAATTTTGCTGGGGGGGAGGGGCATGGGACCAGCCATCTTTCGGAGTTCTGGAAGGTTCCATATTGACTCAATTTTTCTTGAGGCGGGCAGCTTTATGGGGGTGGGGCACGAGCTTTCTGGGGAGGGGGCGCCCCCCCTAGGGACCACCCTAGTTACGCCCATGGCTCTTCTCTTTACTCTATCCCTCAATATTGCTATATTAAAAGTCAAATTAAAAAAAAATATATAACCAAATTTTTTGTAATTATGAAATTTATCATATTATCCTTTAAAATGTTAGACTTTATTGTGCTTTTTTACTTTTTTTATTTTACGTAACATAATGGTAGTGTGCGAAATGAATGGGCAGGATTTAAATAAAAGCTGATTTTTTTTTACTTTCTCTTACCTCTATATGTTAATATATATAGAGAGAAAGTATTGGATTCATGTCAAATATTCGATGTCGAGAGTTTGAGGATATACACGTTTTGAGGTCCCCTTTTTTGGTGGTTTTCGCGTCATGGTCTGTCTGTCTGTGAACAAAATATCTCAGGGACGAAAAGAGCTAAGAGGATGAAATTTTATATTTAAGTTAGATACCCCCCCCCCCCCCTGGAACGTGTCACGATGCTAATGAACAAATTCGGCCAAAAATATTTTACTGATGTAGGCCTACTTTTTCAGTTTTTTTTTTTTTTTTTTTTTTTTTTTTTCGATTTTCTCAAAATTCGCACTAACTATTTTGATTAATTAAATATTTTTCGAGATCTATATATTTAAATAAGATAATAGTATTCAAAATACCTCAATTCGGACTTAACTAGTCATAATATATAATTTATATTTAACAAGACTGAGAGTGTTGTTTATTGGTGAGGCCAATGATTAAAATTCAAAAATCAATTAATTTTTAGATGCTCACTTTCAAAAGTATATTCTCAATCGGCTCTCCCCCTAATAAATAAAAAAAAAAAAAAAAAAAAATCGGCTCTCAAAACTGTTTGATTCACTATTTTGCTTAACTTGAAAAAATTCAATTCAATTTATTTCGTAAAACATCCAAAGAGCTTCTCTCCAGAGCAATTTCATAAATACTATTAGACATTCAATAGCAATATATAGTACTATTGAGTTTTAATTCTATTTGTCCTTTGAGTGTTCCAATAAACCAATAACATTTGAAAAAATTTTCTTTTAACGTATCATCTAACGAATAGATTGGCCTGCAGTAGAAAGAGGAGAAACTCAAAAACGATTAGCAATGTTCAATTAGAACCATTAGCCCTGCAGCTGTTCTGCATTTGTGCTTTAATGTAGGTACAATATTGTATAGTACTAGAAGTACTATGTAATGTACCAGAGGGGTTGTGCATGCGCATACAGCCGGTACGGGCTATCGATCGTTTTTCGGGAGCTGGGGGTTGCCCAGGGCCGAAATTAGTCGACCCTTTTGCACCCAACGGACGTCTTGGGGTTTGAGTCTAAGAGAGAACTTTGGAGAGAACCCGATGACGGGTCGGTAATAGGTGAGAGAAGTCGGGGGGGGGGGGGGTATGCTAAATTGTATTGGCCTTAAAGTAATGGGAGAAACAAGGAAAGCCATATCCGTCCTACTTAAGTCAAATAGAAATGGAAATAGGAATACTTCAAGAACAAAATTCAAGATAACATAATACAATATACTATATTAAAATTTTGTAGTAGAAATTTCTAAATAGATATAGATTAATTAAGTTATTCTAATAATGTTAAATTAAATTTTAATCAAATAAACTTCTTATAACAAGATGTGGATTTTATTGCTGGATAATCATTGATGTATGAAGAAAAGAATAGCAGCTATATAATATTTCTGAATAGGATATGGAAAATGCAGGCAGCCAAAATGAAAAACACTCTCGATACTCTGTGAACGTTCAGACGTTTCTGGGTAAAATTTATTCACCCATCCTCAGTGAACAGTTCTAATGAGAGAGAGTTATTATTTGATTGTATCTTTAACTATAAAAACAACGTTTTTAAATATTATAAGAAATTTTAAAACCTGTATATATATCATCATATTATCTAAATAGAATACATAGAATAAATAATGTCATCTATGTATCATTATACAGACTTAACTCTCTCTCATTAGAACTGTTCACTGAGATGGGTGAATAAATTTTCCCGAAACGTCTGAACGTTCACAGAGTATCGAGAGTGTTTTTCATTTTGTGCCTGCATTTTCCATATCCTATCACATATATTTCCAGCCATTAAATATTATTATTATATATAATATTTCATTTATTAGGCTGACGTTTGGGTCATGGTCAAGACCATCCTCAGAACTATAACAACATAGTATATTTTTTTGTGAAAATTTATAATTATATTATGACTTGCTATAAATTGGAGAAAATATAAATACCTTGCCGGATGTTAATATAGGCATACAATTAAATATTCAATCATATATGAATCGCTTACTGCAGAAAGGCAACTAGACCATTTTCAGATTTTTAATGAAAATTGTTTTAAATGGCCATCACATCGTTTACCGCATAAAAGGCACTTGTCCACCAAATAGTACGGCTTCAATTTTCATAATTCATCATTTAAAATCCTCTAATTATTTTTTTAAACAGTTTTTCGCCTCCAGAAAAATTTTAAAATATGGACATGTTGCCTTTTTTTTTATTTATTTAATGTCTTTTTCGACAACGAAGGCCATTTAGACCCCGTGTCTATTTATTTCAATTTATTGGTAGCCAATTAAATTAAAGTATGAAACGGGATGCGAACCCGCGACTCTTGGTACTGAGGCCAGCACGCTAGCCACTACACCAAGGCCCGAGAGCCACATGCTGCCTTTCTGCAGTAAGCGATTCATATGTAATGAACATAGAAATTAATTTATGTATTAATGAATATTAATATGTTTAATGATTTTGTATTATTCAGTCATTAAACTTATTAATATCATTAATAGGCCTACATAAATTAATTTATATGTTCATTACATTTAATTGTATGCCTATATTGACAGGCCGCAAGGTATTTATAATTTCTCCAATTTATACCATGTCATAATATAATTATAAATTTTCACAAAACCATATTATTCTGTGTTGTCAAGGCCGTAGCTAGGGGGGGGGGATCATGGGGGATTGATCCCCCCGAAATAAAAAAAAAAGATATTTATTTTAGTGCGCCCCTCTTACTTTGTTGTTATACACAACATAATAGTTAATCAATCACTACAAACAAAATTCTGGTAATGGTTTTCTAATAAATATATATGATAAGTAACACCATTTTATTTATTTTATTAAAACGATTTTATGTTTTTCTACTGTTCCACCAAATCAAACCCCCCCCCCCCCCGAAATTATTTTCTGGCTACGGCCCTGTGTGTTGTTTAGCTTTGATGATGGTCTTGACCAAGATCGAAACGTCAGCATAGAGGGCCTAAAAAATGAAATATTATCTAGCTGCTATTCTTTTCTTCAAACATTAAACGTCTTATAAAATCGTTCACCTTAGAGACCTATTTTATTATACAATTATGTAAAAAATAATAATAAAATACTTATTAATTATTTAAAAAAATCTTCTGTCCTCGCCTTATTCCCGCGATGCGGGGTCGGAGAATCTCACTTTTTCCCTTCAACCCTATCACGCGTTTTTGAGACCGAAAGAAATAGGACAGGCCTTTTTCGTTCTTGAAATATTTTGTTCACAGACACACACATACACAGACAGACCATGTCGCGAAAATCACTATTTTGGATTCAGGGGACCTCAAAACGTGTATATCCATCAAAAACTCGACATCGAATTTTTGACATGAAATACTTTCTCTCTATATATATATTAACATAGAGGTAAGAGAAAGTAAAAATAGGCTACTGACAAAATTATTTTTATTTTCCATTACATAACCTTAACTAATTAGAACCAAGTGAAAAAGGATTGTAATTAGTATATTTGTGATTAGAAGTGGCTAATCCTATTATAAAAAATTTTTTTATTTCTATCCTGATCATAATTTTTTAATTGCAAATATATTTAAAGATATGCTTAAATGAAATTGAAAATTAGTTTGTACAGAAAAACTTTCTGAAATTTGTTCAATATCCTCTCTTTGCCTAAGAGGCTTAATATTTTAACCAAGCTCTCTCTTATAATTGTCACCAGTGATTTCAAATTTCCAAGTGCTTTTGACTTATGCATATTTAACACTGTCTCTTGTTCCCAGAGATTCTAACTGACCTTTAATGCTTTCTAATTTGAATATTTATTTAAAAAATAATTAAAAAAACATGTTACATTACAAAGTAAAAAAAAAAAAAAAATAATATTATGTTATCAGAATCTAAAATACAAAATCAATGGCAGAAAAATTTGTTTTAGGAACAAGACGACTCTATGTGTGAAAATAAAGAAATTATTTAAATTTTTTATTTCCTAAGTGAGCATAATTGACATAGCTTATGAACATACTTTTCCAATTCTAATTAAGGGCTCTCTGAATATTGTTTTAAAATTAAGGCCACTTTTGGCCCTATTTATTTATTTATTTAATAAATATTTTATAACAGGACTAGCCGCAAGGTTCGCCTTCGGCGAACCTTGCGCTAGCCAGGGGGCTTCGCCCCCTGGACCCGAGCTCGCCTTCGGCGAGCTCTTTTTGCTCGCCTTCGGCGAGCAATTGCCGCCTTCGGCGGGCAAGTTTAGAGTTTACTACATGTTTCTTGCACGACCATCGTTGAAACCCTGAATTTCCCGGAGCGTAAACCTTCTTAATTTGTGGCCAATCCTCGATGCCTCGTTTCTTCTTTAGCGCAAAAAGCAAATTGATATCTCAACCCGTTTAAAAGTCATTATAAAATTTAAAAAAAAAGCTCAAAAATGAAAATTCAGTGCTCTTAAAATTAAAATTTCGAAAGATGCTTCCTAAATAACGCCAAGGCAATAAACGTAATGTAGCTGTCAAAATACAAATTTTTGGAATAAATAAAATTTTTTTTTTTTAACAGAAACTTTTTCCCCATCCACACTCAAACCCACATGTACACAGTCTGTTCGGCAACTTAGGCCATGTAAGGGTTTATACGATAACCGTTATGAATATATATTATTTGGGGTGCAGGTATTCTTATTTAAGCCAAAAAAAAAAAAAAAAAAAATGTTGATATTTAGAAAAATTGAAGAATGCTAAATTTCGTAAAAATTGGAAGGGGGGGGGGGGCAGGGTGGTTAGGTTAAAACAGATTTTTGTCTCAGGATTTATTTATTTTAAATTTAAATTAAAGCCTTTTTAGGCATCGAAGGCCATTAAGACCCCGTATCTATTTTCAGTTGGATGGGTATAAAAGAAGCACACACACACACACACACACACACAGACATCATTCCAAAAACTTCTTAAATGGATTCAGGGGACCTCAAAACGCATTTTGGCAGCTTCAGAAAAATTTCGATTTTTTTTACGATTACGTTAACTTTACCTGTCCAACCTATGATTGATGGGCAAAGTTAAAAATTAAACGATATTAATTTTTAGTAAGTGTTTAAAGAGTATTTTTTCCCCTTTTTTAGACAATATTTTTAATCTTCCCACGCCACTTTTGCACCATCACAATGGCCGCTAATTTGCTCTGGGTCTTTAACCGCCGACTGAAAGTCAGAAACGCCCACAGGGGGTCGTTATCGCATACGTTGAGAACCTATGGTTTAAAAGATGTTAAAAGAAATATAAAAGTAATAAATATCGTATAGAAAAATTAAATTTCTAAAAAAAAAAATTATTAAATCTCGCAAATAGATTATATGTATAAAAATTATATAAATTCTAAAAATATTAAAAAAATTGGGGGTTTTTAATTTGGGCTTTGGCGGGTGGGAGGATAGGGGTGGGGCCATTAATTTCGAAAAATGGCTTCTTAAATGACGCCTACGCAATAAAAGTATTTTCACAAAAATAAAGATTTGGGGTACTTAGGGGCCGAATTTCAAAAAACCCTGAAACAACGAATTTAGATATTTATCTAAGGAAGGTTTTAGTGAAAAAAGCAAATCGATATCTCTTCTGGTTTAGAAATTAATGATGATCAAATTTTTATCCTTAAATATATTGTTTTCCCCTAAATTGGCGATTTGGGGTACTTAGGGGCCGGATTTCAAAAAACCCTGAAACAACGAATTTAGATATTTATCTAAAGAAGGTTTTAGCGAAGAAACCAAATTGATATCTTTTTTGGTTTAGAAATTATTGTAAAGTCAAAATTTTACCCATAAATGACCATTTGGGGCCCTTAAAATGGGAATTTCGAAAAATGGCTTCTTAAATGACGCCTACGCAATAAAAGTAATCTACATGCCAAATTACAGCTTTCTAGGCCTTACAGTTTAGGCTGTGCGGTGATGGTCAGTGAGTCAGTCAGTCAGTCAGTGAGTTCTCTCTTTATATATATAGAGATAGAGATGGAGAAAAAAAATGCATTTTTTTTCTAAATGGTGAATTGGGGTACTTGGCGGCGGAATTTCAAAAAAAACCCCAAAATTACTTTTATGGGAGGGGACTTTTGGAGGGGGGAGGTCATTTAGGGGGGGGGGTGACCTATTGATATCTCATTTCATTAAAAAGTTGGAAAATATGAATTTTTCACAAAAATAAAGATTTGGGGTACTTAGGGGCCGAATTTCAAAAAACCCTGAAACAACGAATTTAGATATTTATCTAAGGAAGGTTTTAGTGAAAAAAGCAAATCGATATCTCTTCTGGTTTAGAAATTAATGATGATCAAATTTTTATCCTTAAATATATTGTTTTCCCCTAAATTGGCGATTTGGGGTACTTAGGGGCCGGATTTCAAAAAACCCTGAAACAACGAATTTAGATATTTATCTAAAGAAGGTTTTAGCGAAGAAACCAAATTGATATCTTTTTTGGTTTAGAAATTATTGTAAAGTCAAAATTTTACCCATAAATGACCATTTGGGGCCCTTAAAATGGGAATTTCGAAAAATGGCTTCTTAAATGACGCCTACGCAATAAAAGTAATCTACATGCCAAATTACAGCTTTCTAGGCCTTACAGTTTAGGCTGTGCGGTGATGGTCAGTGAGTCAGTCAGTCAGTCAGTGAGTTCTCTCTTTATATATATAGAGATAGAGATGGAGAAAAAAAATGCATTTTTTTTCTAAATGGTGAATTGGGGTACTTGGCGGCGGAATTTCAAAAAAAACCCCAAAATTACTTTTATGGGAGGGGACTTTTGGAGGGGGGAGGTCATTTAGGGGGGGGGGTGACCTATTGATATCTCATTTCATTAAAAAGTTGGAAAATATGAATTTTTCACAAAAATAAAGATTTGGGGTACTTAGGGGCCGAATTTCAAAAAACCCTGAAACAACGAATTTAGATATTTATCTAAGGAAGGTTTTAGTGAAAAAAGCAAATCGATATCTCTTCTGGTTTAGAAATTAATGATGATCAAATTTTTATCCTTAAATATATTGTTTTCCCCTAAATTGGCGATTTGGGGTACTTAGGGGGCCGGATTTCAAAAAACCCTGAAACAACGAATTTAGATATTTATCTAAAGAAGGTTTTAGCGAAGAAACCAAATTGATATCTTTTTTGGTTTAGAAATTATTGTAAAGTCAAAATTTTACCCATAAATGACCATTTGGGGCCCTTAAAATGGGAATTTCGAAAAATGGCTTCTTAAATGACGCCTACGCAATAAAAGTAATCTACATGCCAAATTACAGCTTTCTAGGCCTTACAGTTTAGGCTGTGCGGTGATGGTCAGTGAGTCAGTCAGTCAGTCAGTGAGTTCTCTCTTTATATATATAGAGATAGAGATGGAGAAAAAAAATGCATTTTTTTTCTAAATGGTGAATTGGGGTACTTGGCGGCGGAATTTCAAAAAAAACCCCAAAATTACTTTTATGGGAGGGGACTTTTGGAGGGGGGAGGTCATTTAGGGGGGGGGGGTGACCTATTGATATCTCATTTCATTAAAAAGTTGGAAAATATGAATTTTTCACAAAAATAAAGATTTGGGGTACTTAGGGGCCGAATTTCAAAAAACCCTGAAACAACGAATTTAGATATTTATCTAAGGAAGGTTTTAGTGAAAAAAGCAAATCGATATCTCTTCTGGTTTAGAAATTAATGATGATCAAATTTTTATCCTTAAATATATTGTTTTCCCCTAAATTGGCGATTTGGGGTACTTAGGGGCCGGATTTCAAAAAACCCTGAAACAACGAATTTAGATATTTATCTAAAGAAGGTTTTAGCGAAGAAACCAAATTGATATCTTTTTTGGTTTAGAAATTATTGTAAAGTCAAAATTTTACCCATAAATGACCATTTGGGGCCCTTAAAATGGGAATTTCGAAAAATGGCTTCTTAAATGACGCCTACGCAATAAAAGTAATCTACATGCCAAATTACAGCTTTCTAGGCCTTACAGTTTAGGCTGTGCGGTGATGGTCAGTGAGTCAGTCAGTCAGTCAGTGAGTTCTCTCTTTATATATATAGAGATAGAGATGGAGAAAAAAAATGCATTTTTTTTCTAAATGGTGAATTGGGGTACTTGGCGGCGGAATTTCAAAAAAAACCCCAAAATTACTTTTATGGGAGGGGACTTTTGGAGGGGGGAGGTCATTTAGGGGGGGGGGTGACCTATTGATATCTCATTTCATTAAAAAGTTGGAAAATATGAATTTTTCACAAAAATAAAGATTTGGGGTACTTAGGGGCCGAATTTCAAAAAACCCTGAAACAACGAATTTAGATATTTATCTAAGGAAGGTTTTAGTGAAAAAAGCAAATCGATATCTCTTCTGGTTTAGAAATTAATGATGATCAAATTTTTATCCTTAAATATATTGTTTTCCCCTAAATTGGCGATTTGGGGTACTTAGGGGCCGGATTTCAAAAAACCCTGAAACAACGAATTTAGATATTTATCTAAAGAAGGTTTTAGCGAAGAAACCAAATTGATATCTTTTTTGGTTTAGAAATTATTGTAAAGTCAAAATTTTACCCATAAATGACCATTTGGGGCCCTTAAAATGGGAATTTCGAAAAATGGCTTCTTAAATGACGCCTACGCAATAAAAGTAATCTACATGCCAAATTACAGCTTTCTAGGCCTTACAGTTTAGGCTGTGCGGTGATGGTCAGTGAGTCAGTCAGTCAGTCAGTGAGTTCTCTCTTTATATATATAGAGATAGAGATGGAGAAAAAAAATGCATTTTTTTTCTAAATGGTGAATTGGGGTACTTGGCGGCGGAATTTCAAAAAAAACCCCAAAATTACTTTTATGGGAGGGGACTTTTGGAGGGGGGAGGTCATTTAGGGGGGGGGGTGACCTATTGATATCTCATTTCATTAAAAAGTTGGAAAATATGAATTTTTCACAAAAATAAAGATTTGGGGTACTTAGGGGCCGAATTTCAAAAAACCCTGAAACAACGAATTTAGATATTTATCTAAGGAAGGTTTTAGTGAAAAAAGCAAATCGATATCTCTTCTGGTTTAGAAATTAATGATGATCAAATTTTTATCCTTAAATATATTGTTTTCCCCTAAATTGGCGATTTGGGGTACTTAGGGGCCGGATTTCAAAAAACCCTGAAACAACGAATTTAGATATTTATCTAAAGAAGGTTTTAGCGAAGAAACCAAATTGATATCTTTTTTGGTTTAGAAATTATTGTAAAGTCAAAATTTTACCCATAAATGACCATTTGGGGCCCTTAAAATGGGAATTTCGAAAAATGGCTTCTTAAATGACGCCTACGCAATAAAAGTAATCTACATGCCAAATTACAGCTTTCTAGGCCTTACAGTTTAGGCTGTGCGGTGATGGTCAGTGAGTCAGTCAGTCAGTCAGTG